>JAUYWG010034052.1:0-19699 GCA_034779775.1 Enteromius afrohamiltoni
CTTTCAAAATATATACTGTATGTGTGTGTGTTCCTGGTGTTTAAAATAAACATAATAAATAAACACAGCATCAACACTTATATTATGTAAAGAAAAACTTTTATTTTGGATGCGATTAATCGCGATTAATCATTTGACAGCGCTAGTTTACACACATGGAATATCGCTTATTGTTAATATTTAATTGTCTTTATTGGATATTTGAATCCTTGTCAGTCATGACGTATGAGATGTAGGGGTGTAACGATACGCGTATTCGTATTAGAACCATTCGGTACGAGGCTTTCTGTTCGGTACGCTTTACAAACCGAACGATTAAAAAAAAAAAAGAGAATAAAGTGTGTAAAATATAATGTTTTCAGTGCAAACGGACGAAAACTAGAAGCAAGCACATTACAAACTATTTCCGCAGCATTCACGTAGGCATTTCTCTTTGCCAATTTTACAGTAGCCAAATAAGTCAAATGGAATAATAAGCCAAGCAAAGGTTCTGAAAAAATACTGTATTGACATTTGTCTAAAGACATGTACATCCCGTAATAAAAAAAACACCTCTTGCCCTTTGAATCCACGACCAAGTCCAGCTGCATTTCAACCCAGCATCCAGCTGTATAACCAGAGCTGCATCGTTCTGCCCTAACGTTAACGATACTTTAGCATTAAATGTAACTTACTCTCTTAAGGGTACATTGAAAAATGCTTCCACTAATTTCAAAGCGATTGGGCACTCGCGCTTCTGTAGTGTCTGCTGTTACTAGGCAACCATGAAGGCGCTGTCAGTTATAAAAACATTTCTGCTTTGGATTTTTAACCCTTTCACACGTGAGTTTAAAATATTCTAAAATATTAAATAAATATAAATTAAAATATTCTATCTGAGCCTCCAGAGTGAGTTTTTTTAAGCGACTGTTATTTTAGCCTTATTGTTTCCATGGCGAGGCTTCATCTTTGTCATGTGACGCACCGCAGTCACAATAGCACTGTGGAACACATGGATTGTTGTCATTTTGTTTTTCCTTTTTTATTATTAATATTTATGAACATACCGACTATATTATGAGATTTTATATTCCAAATTTGAAATCTGTGCAAGTAAATGTATGGTAATTTAAACACTTTTATAAAGGCCCTGTTAGTTGATCTATACCGGGTGACGGGTGCCGCCATGTTAGTTCACGCTGAATCTGAGCTGTGGGATTTACGACACGTAAATTCATCCTCTCCTCCTGAAACATGTTAAAGTAAGTCTCCGGTAAACGGGGAGAAGAAAAGAGTCAACTTTATAGTAACCTACACGATCTGTATATGCTATTAATAAAACACACCGGTGTGATCGTACGTGTGAAAGGGTTAACTGTGCGGCTCTGTTGAAAATAAAGTTGTGAATGTGAACATGCATGTGACACATAAATACCACAAAATTAAATTGTGGATCTCTCCCCTGGACAAACTCAACATTGTTGAGTTAAATCAAGCTGCAAAATCTGAAATACAAGATATAGTTGTAGTTGCAGGTTTATAGTATTTTACAGTAAAAATATTTTATTTTTTATTTTATATATATATTTTATGCTCATATGTTCCATATGGACAGCATATGTGAATATCATGTAGAATCGAGGTAATGCTTTAAAAGTAGAGTAATCATAGCTGGTTTCATTCATTAGCCTATACATTTAAACATCTTCGTTTAGCAGCAAATGATGTTTTTGGTAACAGAATTCTATAAAAATCCAATTCTGAATACATTTTATCTCTTATTCAGTGCTTTTTTTTTCATTTCCTTCAAATTGCTACCACTGTTCTTCGGCCACAACAATGTGTGCGCAGCTACGAGTGACGTGACTGACGTCTTCACAAATTTTGTCTTTAGATATCAATAACGTGGCAGTTTAAAATACCTTTGTATTACCATATCTGTACCACCTTAGTTGCACAATACTTTTTGAAAAGGCAGTATTGACCTTATTGAAAGCATAGTATCACCCCTGTAATATGTCAATACTGTATTGACATTGTTTGTTGATGTGAACATGTGATATTGTTGTGGCATACCCATATCTATATTGGTTTACCATAAACTACATACATAGTTTATACATTTTGGCCCATTCTACAATTTGACTGAATTCAATTTTAAACCAGATTCGACTTGATTGGCTCAGTACGTGCTGTTCCCAAATGAATGATGGTCCTGTTACAGTGCAGATAATGATAGACCTGTCCTTGATTCACACACACACTTTACTCCCCATAGCTTCAGTTGCTCACATCAGCTAGGCAAAATTGTGGTGGAATATGAAACCATCTTTTTTCATTTCACAGATCATCTTGCAGTTTGTCCTAAAAATGTATGTGCACTGAGAAAAGAGAAAGCAAGCCTGAGTGAGAATCTGTGACTCTGTGAGAGCGCGATCTGTGGAGAACCCTGGGTGTACGTGAGATGCTGACAGAAATGGTGTGTTCTTGGAGAGAGAGAAAGACAGAGCGATGAGCTGGCCAGAATCTATCAGCTGCTGCTGGGTGCGAGACATCTGGAGTGGCCAGATGCCCGTCCGGTCACTAATCACACCAACATCTCATTATGACCATTGATCAATCAATCTGTCTCGCCAGGCCTGCAGACCGCATGTTTATGTCTATAAAGAAAAATATCTCGCCTTACCAACAAGGGTGAAATGTCACTTCAAGATTAAGCAATATTTATTTGGCATGCGAGTATTGTGTTTCGTGGCTTTTAAAAAGACATTAAAGCTTTTAGTAGTGGGGAATAGTTCTCAGGGGATCATCTAAACCCAGAGGAAAATTGTATTGCTTTTTCACAGCTCTTAATGGAGCCTTAATCATTATTTTTTCATTAATAAAACTTTGAGTTTGTTGTTTCTGCTAAAGTTCTTTAGGGGAAATAAAATAGATGCAGATAAAGTAGTAAATCAAATGGTCTTTTTTTTGCCTTTCGCATCTTCACAGATGGTCACTGTCTGCTTTTGTTTTGTCAAAAAGAGCTTTCATCATTTACTCACCTTCACGTCATTTTAAATCAACATGGCTTGCTTATTTTCAGTAGAAAACAAAAGGGGATGTTTCATAGAAAGTTCAAGCTGCTCGTTTCCATACAACCAAGCTATGTAGTGCCTAAAAAGCAGAATATGTTTTTCATATATCTACGCTCTTTAAATGGGTGGTTCCGTGATAGCCCTTTTAACATCCATGGAACTTTTGAATGCAGCATTAATCTGTAATTTTTCACATATAAGCCTGTCTCAGTTGTTTGTTTAGGGAAAATAAAATATATGCAAATAAGACACAGCGAGAGAGTCTAATGGTCTACTTTTATGATTACTTTTCTGCCTGTAGGAACAAATAATTGAAAAGTTAGATTTCATTTATACAGTTTTTTGGAAGACCATATATCATCTGTACTAGACTAGATTTAAAGGGGTTAGCTCACAAACAAACAAAAAATATGGTGTTATTAATTATGACCTCCGTTCATCTTCAGAACACAAATGAAGATGTTTTTTTTATGATATCAGAGAGCCATCTGACCCTCCATAGACAGCAACACAACTGAAATTATCCCGGATCCAGAAACGTAGCAAAAACGTCTGTAAAATAGTGACAACAGTGGATCAACTTTTGCAATGCTACGAGAATCCTTTTTTACGCACATAAAACAAAAATAACATTGTTTACTCTTCTCCCATGATGTTTACATCCGGGTGAAAGCATGAGCGCATGCATAATATGCGGCTGTTTGCCTCTAGAAGAAAGCATACACTTACGTTGTGATTCTCTCCAAAATAGTGGAAAGCGTAAGTCACAGGAGAAGAGTGGTAGAGTTAAATTATGTTATTTTTGTTTTTATTGCGCAAAATGAATTCTTCTAGCATCGCAGAACATAAGTTGATGCACTGATGTCACACGGTTTCACCGGTGTTTTTACTATGTTTCTCGATCTGGGATCATTGACAGTGACAGATGAGTCTATGATATCATCAAAAATATCTTCATTTGTGTTCCAAAGATGAATGAAGGTCTTACGGGTTTGGAACGATATGAGGGTGAGTAATGACAGAATTTTCATTTTTGGGTGAACTAACCAAACACACCAAACATTTTACGCCATTGCATTTTAAGGTTTCGTTGTATTTGGAAAATGTTCTAAAATATCTGACCAAATCTCAAATTTGTATGTTTTTGCATTCACCAAAACATCTTGTAAATGTCACAAAATGTGGCTTTAAAGTGTTAATATGACATGCTTTCTGGGCAACCAAAACCAGGCTTTATATCTTATTGCTGCTGCCCTGATACAACCGAGATATTAAAGACATCAAATTTATGATTTCCTTTGTAATTGGACTGCAGCAATTATTGATACGAGTAAACCTTTATTAAATATTACTTTCTGTTTCTTCAGGTTACTGAAAAGTGAAATCAGACCAGAGACGTAGGAAAGTCACCACACATTAAACTCAAATTCTTGAACAGGGGCTGAATGAAGAATGCTTGATCTAATGCCTCACCTGCCAGCAGCAGTTAGAAAGCACAGAACAAGGATCGGACATTTGCTTCATGTTCCAGGGCTTGATCTTTTGGGCACTGTAAATACAAGCTGCAATTTCAAGAGAGACGCTCAGAGCTTAGCCTGTGGCAGGGCCGGTGTTTTCACTCGTGTGCAGAGGACATAGTCGCCCACAGCAGGACATAAAGTCCCCTGAGATCCAGCTTTCATTAAAAAAAAAAGAAAATGCTGCCGGAGAGCCTGTTATTAGAGCCCAGGATGATACGGTGGGTAATATTAACAGGTGTATTCATATCCTGTGGGTGAATAGAAAATAAGTGGTAAGTGAGTTTCTAATCGTAGCTTTATTAACCATTCATTATGCAGAAACAATGTTGTTTACTGAAAAATCTCAGCAGTTTAGTGGGGAGAATACAAATACTACCGGATATCCAAACATAAAATTAAAAAAGTTAGTTCACCCTAAAATAAAAATGTTATTGTTATTAACCCCATGTCGTTCCAGTCCCTGATTACTTACTTCAGTAGAACCAAAAATGTGATGGTTTGCAGAATGTTCAAGCTGCTCTTTTCCATACAACTTTTAAAAGAAAATAACAACTTTATTCAACAATCCTTCCACAGAAGGCTCTTTAGGCTATTAAATGTGTGGTAAGAACTGTTCATGAAAGGTTTGTTGAGGAACCCAAAAGTTTCTTATAAAGCATCACTGTGAAAACCCTTTATTTTTAAAGTGCCCCTATTATGCTTTTTAAAAGGTTGCTAATATTTCTTTATGAGTCTCATAAAATAGATTTACATATATACAAGGTCAAAAAACACTCGTAAACGACTCGTGTGAAGCAGTTCGAAGAATCAATCTGTCTAAACCCCTCCTTTCCTTGAGCCCTTACTGCTGTTATTGGTCAGATGGAGCAGTCCTTTATTGGTCTACTGCTACAGCATGTGTCGGAAAACGAAACGCCGTAATTAACGTAACGTAAATAATGACATATTTAATTAATGGCTAAACAATTCTTTCAGCAAACAAGTTTGGGAGCAATAAAAACCTGCAGTTTGTCAAAATTGTAATTGCTAGTTGGAAACTGAAGTTTATGGAAGCTCTGATTAAAATTGTAAAAACAAAATAAAAACATTCTGAACGGTAGGGGTTCTTGTACTTAACGGTAGCCAGGGAGCTATCTTTACATATATTAGCATTTTATGTGTCATTTTATTGTAGCTGATGTTACATGGTGGGGCCTCAATATTTTGCAAAAGAATACAGCTCTTGATTAATGTAGTAATTAAGTAGTTTCCTTTGAGCATTGCCATAGAAATGAATAATTTAGTCAGAGGACATGAACTGTGTAGGATCTCCAAGTTATCTCGTAATTATGATAATTCCAAAAAGACATGACTGTGGTTAACCGATTTTACAGACCAGCTATTTTTAGGTGATTTTGCATTCTTGTTCCACTTTAATGACATTTAGATCAGAATGCATTAGCTCGTTTGTTAGAATTTCCATATTATTACCACTCACATGGCATTCTTTGGTATTTTACTGAATCGTTATGAATTAAACTTGTTTAACTATATAACAAACTGTAGATTTGTATGCAAGCTAGAATGCTCATTAAAAAAATAAGTAAATAAAAAATTTGCTAATTTGTTCTGACAAAAAAAAAAAAAAAATTAATAAAGGCTGTTCATCGGAATTGTGTATATTAAAATACTACTGTAATACTGCCACATTATTTTACTGTAAGTAAAATCAGAAAGGATTGTTTGTTTCAGAAAGTAGCTGGCAAACACTGATAGCTATGTAATCCTATGCCCATTTCCAACTTCCTCATCTGGTGTGGTTGATGTTCTGCAGTGGTACGTCTGGTCAATGTGTGCAAGTCATTGGTCATTGGTCACTTGTGATGAATGGTTCACAGTAGACAAAACACCACCTGTCCGGCACTGCTGCACAGCTGTGTGGAAACACCTCAGAAAACCACTAATAGCTACTGTTTCTCTTAGATTGTTGTAAACGTTGTTTGTAACTTAAAATCTTGGATGTGCGATTTATTCTTTTTTTTCTTTTCTCAACTGTGTGGAAGCCTGTTTCTGTCTAAACAGGCTAACACACTAAATGAAAATGTAAAATGAAATTGCATCTTGCAGTTTACATCTTGTAATTTAGACATTTTTTCTTCTTCTTATAATTGCAAATTGCGAGTTATGAAGTCCAAATTTTGACGTATAAACTGACAAGAAAAAAACAAAGAAAAAAGTATGAATTGCGAGATATAAACATGGAATTGCGAGAAGAAAAGTCAGAATTGCAAGATATTTTTCTCAAAACTACGAGTGTTTATATCTGCAATTCAGACTTTTTCATTAGAACTTTTTTTTCATAATTGTAAAACATAAATTATTATAATTCATAATTCGCAATTTTAAGTTTATATGTCAAAAATCTGACTTGTGAGAAAAAAAATCTGAATTGTGAGATACAAAGTCACATTTGTTAGAAGTAGAAAAATAATCTGTTTTAGCATCACACAAAATTACAAAAATGTGAGTTTGTATTACACAGTTCATAGAATAAGCTAAATCGTAAGATAAATACTTGAAATTAATCAACCAGATAAAACTTTTACATCATAAAAACGTTCCAATAACATTCCAATTAAATGTTTTAATTAAATTAAAACGTTACTGTTTGAACATGTTTGGTTGTAAGAAGGTTTTTAGAACATTTCAGTCTCTTGTTATATCAAAGTTCTAGGAATTAAAAAAAACAAATATTTAAAATGTTATTAAAACATTCCACCAACAACTCAACGTAAACGTCAATGTTAAATTTTAAAACGTTCCACTAGCAGCACAATGGTAATGTTTTTAAAACGTTTATCAATTGCAGGTGATGTTACGGAAATGTTCTACTAACGATATGGAAGAACTTTTTTTTTACTTTGAGAAAACCTTTAAAGAACATTAGCCAATGTTATGAGAATGTTCCCTGTGAGCTGGGTATAAACTGGCATGCATACTCTAATGACTAGTAATGCTTCCAATTTTTCAGAAGCACTTTCTGTAGCCACTAATATAGGTTTGCAAATAAAGTGTGATGTATAAATCTATTTACTTCAAAGAGAAGTGTTTGCATTGAAATGTCACACGTAAAAGTCTCCTTACTTTTTATTGAATTCTTCCATACTTAAATTCAAAGACATCAGCAATGTCTTCCCAAATTAGCATGCTAATTTGCATTAGCATTACACTTCATTCTGGGAGCCACTCCAAACTCGGATTAATCTCAACTGTTTCATACTAAGGCGTCTGCCAAAGAACTCAAACTACTTTGCGTGCATTGAACTGCATTGCTGATTAAACGTCGCATGAAGTTCTGCTTAGGCTGAATGCTGTTAACTGGAATGAGAACAGGGACTCTGTCAGAACTTTGGTTGATGAATGGCTAGTAAAATTAACTCAATATGAACAGAGGAGGAGTTGATGTGTGGGCTCTGATTGGAAAAGCATTAGCCAGGTGTTGCAGTATATTGCAATCCACATTTGGATTAAGGTGGATGTTTGTTTAGTCATCATTTTAAACTTATTGTGGCAGAAGATGAACTTCAAAACTTCTGCTAGAGTGTGAATTTAGAAGAAATCATGAGGTCTACGGTACATGAGGAGTCTCTAAGGGGATGAAGTTATGGGGGAATAATTTAAATGAAATCAATGCTTTTGTGTTTTGCTCACAAAACTTTTGTGTTCCTCGAGAACAAAAACTTTGGCTTTGCTTGCAAAACTTTGTTCCTCTAAGAAACTTTTGTGATTTAAAATAATATGAGTTAGGAGCAAAAGCAAATGCAAAAATGTTTCTCGCAGGAATTGCAATACTTTTTGAGATATTTCTTGAGTGGAACATAAAAGAAAATTGTGAGTAACACAAACAAAAAGGGATTTAAATTCAGTCCCCCTTCAGTCGACTCACTCCGACGTTACATAGGGGAATTCGCATGAGACCAATCGCCTTCGAGTAAGGAGAAAAGGCCAATGAATATTGGCGTGCATTTAATTACAGCCAGTTGCACATCATCACAGCATGAGTATAAGAGGGCACGGATGTAATGCACTTTCAGCTTTTCGCTTCGGAGCCTCGCTGCAGTTTATGCTTTGTTCGAGTGATGGAGGAAAGAAAACTGGAGAAAATCATCAGTCACATGACTGCCATTAACCAATGCTCGCCCTTGATGGCAGAGCGCGCTCGTTACAAGCTGGGTACGGACTTATGCACCCGATGCATCATGGGTATTTATTTAGAGTTTACTTATTTTTCTGTCATTTAAGCAAGACAATTGGGTTTTTGTATTAGTGATGTTATGTGTGTTAATGTTCAAGTTAGTTTGGGTGGGTTTGGTTCATTCGCACCCTTTTATATAAAAGTGAAACTGTTATCATCATGGAGAGAGATGTGTATGGGAGTGACTTGTTAAAATTGCCCTTCGGTTGTGTAGCGCAGAAAGCGCTACATATTAGTTACGTCATGATTGTGAGTTGCTGCTATATAGCCTGCTATCTGCCCCGGTTTTAACTTAGAGCACCTGCCCCTTTAAAAGTCTCTGCACGGCCCTGCATCTCAGGGCCCGGCCAGGAATACCTGTAGCTCCAAGAAGCGCCCCTGAGACAGGCAGCCCGGAGGTGATAGTGATTTGGGGGACGGTAACATCTGCGCCCCCACTACTGGTGGAGGGCTAGGAGCAGTATCTTGTACAAAAAGAGCAATTTTCCACACCTCTGGGCCCAGTGCCCCGTGTTTCCCATCTAACCAAATGTCTTTTCTCTCCTCAGATGCGGACCCGGAACCCTGGATCGCCAGCGCGGGAACCAGTGGAGCAGGTAGGGGCTGCCCAGAGCAGCCAGAATTACCCCCAGGACGTTCATCCTTCTGGGGCCAGTCCCCTCCCTGGTTCCCCACCAGGCTGCTTATGTTTCATTAAATTATTTTACATTTTCATTTAATTGTTGTATATTTCTGTCTAGTTTTAATTTATTTTTTATTTAGTTTAAATAGTACACAATGCTGGGTTAAATGTGGACAGAACCAGCAATTGGGTTATTTTGACCCAGCAGTTTTTTTTTTATTTAAATGTTTAACTCAGCCTTCTAGATAGTAACCCAACCGCTGGATCAAAACAGCCCAATCCCAACCCATTTTACCCAGCGATGGGTTGTATTTAACCCAGCATTTTTTAGAGTGTACTTTTAATTTGGAATCATTGAGTCAGTACATGTAGATATTTACTTCAAAGCTGCCAAAGATGTACTAAAAGCCTTAAAACCCCAATTTTGTTATCATAGTGTGTTTAAAAAGCTAAAAAAAATAATAATAATACTGAGATGTCTGTACATGCCAGTTGGAAACCTGTTTTAAAATTTAAAATGGTTCATTATCATAACACATTTACCTCTCCACTGTGTTTTTGGCTGTTCGATTGTTTATAAAAGTGACAAAACTAAGCAATTTAAATACACACCATGCGATTACCATTTGCAAATTAATCTGAATGTTCGTTTGCAATGTTCTTTTGAACATCTTGCTAAAAGATAGTTTTCTTTCTTGGTTAAGAACAATTGTAATTGTTATCATTGTTGTTTGTTCATTCATTTGCACAGTTAAATGTAGCATTTCCTTTCCTGAGCCTTGAAATAAGGAACAAAATCAGCATGGATCAGAACAATCATTCTGTGTACCTGTCAAAGAGGAACATCAAGATTGCAGAGTTCATATTAGCATATTTTAGCTGGAGAGGAAGTGACAGGGATATAAAGAACACTCAGTGTTTGAAGAATACATCCCAACCTGAATATTGTACATGACGTTATCAGTTTAGGAGCTCGACGGTAGCCTGGATCCCAAGATGCAAGGCAGGGAACAAAACAAACGACAGAAGCAGAGGAAGAAGTGTACTGGACTTGACACTGGTGAGCTATTATCAGTACCATGGGGGGCGGGGGGGGGAGACAACTAAGCCAACAAGAGTAGAGACAACAGATAACATGATGAAAGAAATGAAAAACGAACAGCAAGGCTCAACTATAAGGATTAGTTTTTTCTGTAGGTCCAGTCAGTTTTATTTATTTAGACTGCCAACATTTGTTACTGATCCCACTCGAAAAGCACATACATTTTTGTCTTAAAGAATTTGGAGTTTTGTTGGTTTGATTTTAATGTCATTTTATTTATTCCTTTTCAGGAACAACTTGAGGAAATGTCACATACTAGGCCAAGATAAGCATTATTAACAATTAATGGTGCAGAATTTAATATAGACTATCAACTTAAATGGGTACTGAATATTATACCAAATTGGGAATATTGTTTCTCCCTCCCCATCCTCCTCAGACTCTACACTTACACAGGTTGTCAGATTGACACCATGCACAGGAAGGAGCTGAACTGGCTCTTCAGAAAGACCCATAACTGTTTGTAACTGTAGCTACAGTATATCTGACAAGCCATGTCTCACTCCACACTCATTTTCTCACGCAGAGCAAACTGGCAGACGAGACCAAACAGGTTACTTAAGGTATGAAACAAATTTTTCAAATTTTGTGGTTTTTTAATAAATTGATTTCTGTAGCATCTCAGTTCTTTTCATTATATATCAAAACTTATATATATAAAACTAACATTCCTGTGTCGTCAAGCCATCCTTATTGTTGAGTTTTATAGATATAAACGGTATGCAGAAGATCAGAGTGCAGAAGAATGCAGTCACCCTGCCAAAAACTGTGTCTGAGTTTATGCGACCCAGGCCTAGCTGATGTGAGCTTATTAAGATTAAATAAAGGCCGAATGTACTTTAGGTATACACCGGCCGAGACAGAGCCCGCATACGTTCTGACAGCACAAGAAAAATGAGCTGACTCCAGAGGAGGGGGGACTAATTTTTCTCCAGCTAATGTTGGAGATGACGTTGAGGCCTGGGAGGCCTGTGAAGGTCGGAGAGGAGGTAGGACCAGGCTGAACCCAGGAGAAAAACGGTTGTGGCCCCGGAGAACTGCCGCAGATGAGATGCAAAGGTGACTGAGACAGCTCAAAGTGCTTTGGATTGGACAGGAAAATGAAAAATTTGCCAGAGGAAATTGGTCACTCCATAAGGCTATATTTGAAGTGGTTTTTATTATACAAGCCATTTAAGGACAAACTTTACAACAGAAAGAATTTCCGCATGTTCTTTTGGTTTCTTTTGTAGATTAAATTATTTTTCTTCGGAATCGTTTATAAAATTTGTGCTGCCCTGTAAAACTAATTTGTGTTTTGTATGACATCAGACAACTCTCAAACAGCTTTTCACAAGATTACCTATACAAATTAAAATAAGAGGAAAGGCTAAAACAGTATTTAACATCAATAAAGTTGAGTCAAATTTATATATACAAAGTTTTTTACAATATATTTAAATTCAAAGCAGCTTTACAAAACATGATATTGAAATTAAATTATTAGGAAACAAATATTAGGAATTATAGTTAAAGCAATGTATTATAAACCACCCTTTGCATGCATATACTTATTTTGGTAATTATGTATTTTACTTAATTTCTAAATTCGAAGCCTTTTAAATGTATTTCCGCCACCCCACTAAATCAACTATGGACTGTTTTGAGCTCCAAGATGAAAAAAACAAAACAAGTAAGTGCGCAAAAATAGCCGTTTCTATGCCACGTGTAAGCAGTCAGGCCACAGCATTTATGTTGTCTTGATAAGTATGACAATTCCAATCTAGAATGAGCAACTTCTGTAATGAAACTAATGCCAATAGCAGTAATTGTGGTGACATTTGGAGCTGTTTACTTGATTCTGAATTAATTCTTTTTTTCATCCAGGGAAGATGCACCCGCCGATGCCCGAAGCCTCAGCCAAGCACGGAAATACTGCACTTTTTTTCATAAATAGCAAATTCTCCACCATGGATAAACAGAGCGGGAGCTAAGAGTAAGCCCTGGATTAATCCTCTCTGCCAAACAGCATGGACTTCTCAGCTGCGATGCGACGGGCCGCTCTTGTCGCTTCTTGAAGAGGAAGCGCGTGCATACAAGAAAAAAAATGCTAGGAAATAATCAGCCACAGTCATTCTGTCCAAGATGTGGGGAGAGGATCAGTCACATGGCTGCTTCTTTAAAGCGGAAAAAAATCATGTGAGATGACAGCCTGTGCGGGCGCTTTCCAGTCGCGGATGCCTCCGAGGAGCTTTCGGCCTGCCTACACAATGAAAAGAGACACATACCTGTGGGCAGAGCTTTATCGGTGCTACCTAACCAGGCATGTGTCAGTTAAATCCGCTTTGAAATATGCGCTCACAAGATTAGACATCTCACCTGAGATTGAAGGACGTGGGAAAGGACTGACTGCTTTAATGTGATTTCAGCGCTCAGGCGGGTAGAGACGCCCAACGGTGGTCTGTTGCAATTGGCGAGAACCCATAAACGTATCATCCGGTTTTGAATGGTCTTATTATATTTCCACTTCCATTCACAGTAATCGCTTTAGGGTGATAATGTTACTCGGTATGCAAATGTCAAGTGGGGCATCACTGTTACTATTGCTCATACTTTCATTCAATTTAAACTAACTATGAACTTCAAGTATTAAATCTGGCGTGTATGATTTTTCACCTGGTGGATGATAATATAAGTGATGTTGATAAACAAATTTCAAGAGGAGCACGTACGCATGATTAGCCACGGCTGGAACCGTGTTTCCTAATCAACCTAATTCTGTCCCATCCAATCAAATCCATAAACCTTCCCCTTAAATAAGCTTGCTTCCTTCCTTTCCATATCACGTTACGCATCCCGCCTCCACCTTTCACGTCTTCCTACCAGAGGGGGGCAAGCGGAGTTCGAGCTGGAGCCGTCTGGACTCGCCCTCTGGACAGCACGCCAAATTTAATCGTCATCATAAGGAAGAACTATTTCAACTATTGAAGTGAAAAAGTGCATTTATTAATGAAACAAAGCTTCTTAACAAAGCATAAGGTGTTCTAGCTGTCCAGTTTGCTATAATTAAAGGAGTTTGGGACACTGGTTTGCTGGTTTAAATGAAGTTTTGTCAGAAGTGATGGTTCTAGAAGGGTTTTGGGCACTTGACAGTTCCTCCATCTGGTCTAGTTGGCTGGTATTTAGGGAGACTATGTCAGCTATAGTCCTTTTAGATGGGTCTTGTTTGGTACTTGTTTTCATTGATGGTTTAAAATGGGCACTTGTCAGGAAGATGAATTTGCCATCTTTTTTTGTTTCTTTGTTTTTTAGATTTTTTGGACATTTGTTTAGTATTGTAATTTTAGGGAAATAAAAAGTTTGGGAAATAGTTTTCGGGATGTATGTTTGTCAGCTGATCTGGCTGGTCAAGTTTGCTGATGTTAGAAGGGTTTGGGGCATTTGTCTGCAATTATGTTTTTTTTTTTGTTCGTTTTTTTTTATTGCCAGCTCAGGCCTAGTTTTTGCTGATTTGTGAGAATTTGGGACATTTGTTAGGAATTTGATCGGTTTGGGGCATTGTTGAGCAGTGATTGTTTTTGAGGGGTTGGTCTTTTGTCATAAGAAATTATGGGTTTTGAAGGGGTTTTTTAAGCACTGGATAATCTAGTTTGCTTTTTAAGTTTCTTTGTTTTGGACACTGGACATTTTTAGGACATCTTTTGTCAGTTGGGCAGGCTAGTCTAGTTTACTGTTGTTGTTGCTGTTTGTCAGCTATTGGATGGATTTGGGGCATTTTTCAGCAGTGACTGTTTTCGAGGAGTTTGTCTTTTGTCGGCTGGTCAAGTTTACTAGTTTCACAGGGGTTTGGGGCATTCATTAACAATGATGGGTTTTTTTTATGTACAATTTGTCAGTAGCTCTCGGTGGGCTAGTTTGCTCTTGGTTGGTTAGTTTGTTTTAGGCATTTGACATTTCTGGACATTTAGCAACAAATAGAATTTTAGATGGGTTTTCGAGGGCTTGGTCTCTTGTCAGCTGATAGTGCTTGTGTAGTTTGGTAAGTTTAGATGAGTTTTGGGGCACTTGCATTGATGGTTTAAGAGGAGTTTGGGGCATTTTCAGCTGCTTAGGCTGTTGCTAATTTTTTCAGGTTTTGGTCGTTTGTCATCTCTGAGAGGTTTAGAAGAGTTGTGGTCATTTGGCAAAAACTCAGGCTGGTCTACTTTTCTGGTTTCTTTTCTGGGAACTTGAGGGTTCTTGAGAATTTGTCAGCTGATTGAAATAGTTTTCTAGTGGTTGTGTCAAATAATCAAGCTGGTATGGTTTGTTCATTTTTAGAGCAATTTTTAGAGCTCATTTTCTTGATCTAGTCTGTTGTGCTGGTCTTTATTGTTGGTTTCACTGTGTTTTTAATGTTTTTGATAAGAAAGAGCAGCTTTAATCATCTTTGTCATATAGAGTCTATAATTTATGGTACCACCTAGCAACCAGCTCCTTGGTGGTGAGTGTTTATACTTTTCAGTTTCTGCATATATTTTAAAATTGAACACATCACATGCACGACTAAGGGTGACAGTCAGATGTAAAAATAATTATATGCAGGGCCACGCTTTCTTTTTCTTAGTTTTTCTCACAAGCACTGGTAAAAAGAGAAGCAAGGAGGAAAAGAAATGGAAACCAATGTCAGGTTAGATAAATATAAATGTAGGAAGGCTGGGTAAAACTCAAAAAAGAGGAAGACCCACTAATGTTATTTACACCAAAACGACATTCCCATCGTTGGAACCTCACAGGTATGATGGCATATATTATGTTTTATTAGTTTTTGCTTCATATTGGTTTATAGTTTAGCTCAGGGCTAAATGTGACATAATTTATGTTGTTTATGTTGAATTATAATATTCAAAGCAGTCTACCACATAAACATTTCTTTTTTTTTTTTTAACTTCCTTTAAAAAAAAAAAAAAAGTAGCAAGCACCAAAAACAAGGGCTCAGCAGTCATTTCTTTCACAAAATAATAATTTTATTGTATTGTATGGTTTGTTGGTCATCCATGACAATAAAAAGAGAGTCTAGAAAGTCTAAAAAGAGAGTTAAAAATAATCATGAATCAGTCTAAAAGTCGTACTGTAATCCGGGTTTGTGACAATTAATTCAGGGCAGTTGTTCATAAGACACCAAATGTTTTTTTTTTTTTTTACATCCTTTTAATTTTAACAATCCTTAATGGAATTAAGGACACTTAATGTACAAAGAAATGGAAAATAACTGCTCAGTTTGGCAGTTCATCTGCAACACTAACAAACATAAATATGCCAACATTTTCTAATTTTCCTGCCCTCTCATGTTGTCCTATTTCTCAGGAGTTTCACGTCACCACTAGCACTTACAGTGTGATTCTTTATTCAAGGACGGGCCTTTTGAAGTTACCAAGGAAACCCAGAGCTCTTCGGACTGCTCCTCTTAAACATTTCCATATCAAAGCTTCCTTACCTGGCTATCATCTGTCAAACGGCAATTAAGATATCAAACAATCACTCGAAATTAGACAAATTATGGACTGCCCATGTGGACTCCATCTGTATGAAGTCATATGATCTACATCTGTTTGACTAAGGTATGGTTTTTGGATATTTAACTAAACTGGAGAAATTTGTCAGTATTACTATAAAAATCATCTTTGTCCCTCAGGTGTGTTTGTGGGTAAAAAGTGTGTTTGATCTGTATGTGATGCTGCTTGGTTGTTTATCAGCATTATGTGAAAGTTAAACACTCCCGTTCAATCTTTATCATATTTCTGCTTTCATTTCTCAATGCTTGTATTGATCTTGCTCAGAACTGCAAATTCAACAAAATATTTCAATCGCAATATATGCCCATAGGAAAGAAAAATCACAAAACGAGATCTCTTTAATATCTCGTTTGTTGTGCACGGACAACAACAAGATTAAATGGGGAGTGTTTCTGCAGCCGCATTGAACTGACACATTTCTCCTCTGCAGTTTCACAAGAAAAGCCTAATAATACCAACGGAAATATTTCTCATCAAAAAATAAATTATTAAAAATAATTAAATAAATATTTTAGCTTGTTTTGCAATAAAAAAAAAAAGAAAGAAATATTTTTTAAAAAACAAACAAGAAAGTTTGAAATTGTTTAACTTTCACAAAATACTGCTTTGTAGTATGTATTTATGTTTAAAGTATATCACTTATCTACAGTAAGTAAATAAATATATAAAAACTCAGTATATTATGTTGAAAACAAGATTAAACGATGCAAGATATATTTTCAGAAAACAAGCGATAATCTTAAGGTTTACTGCTCTGATTCATTTTTTCTTGTTTAAATATGTTAATATATTTTTTTAAATGGAAAACAACATTTTTTTTTTTTGTCTTGTTTGGGTTGTGTTATCCACATTAATTTATCAACAATCGTCTTATTTATTTCTCTTTGAACTTTAAGGAACTTAAAGTAGGCAGCAATATCTGAGACAACATTTGCACGTTAATGAATGAAAATCTATTTTCCAAAGTTTTTACATCAATAAAACCTACGCAGTATGAGCAAATAATAAATAAAGTGTAAAATAAAAAGCGACTCCCAACAATAACCTGTGTTTGTAAAGACTGGCAGATCTCTACAGCGGGATGAAAGTGCCATAATGTTCTCCTCATTAGAATTCATTAGATATTGTTCTCATTTTGCAACATTCATTCCAACATTTGTTTTCTTTTGATTAACTTATGATTTCATGGCCTGTCAGATGGGCTCCTTTGAAACTCGGGAGATGAAGAGGGGGTTTCGAAGAGGGGCCCAGTAATTACAGCTACTTTGGTGGATGAATAGACTCGAGGCAGGTTTCTAAACTGACGCCACCATCTGTAAATAAAAGCATTCGGCCGTCTGTTTGTACTTTGTGGCGAGAGAGCGATTTCCATAGCGAAAGTTGCAATTTACATGTGAATGATTTCGCAAGTCACAAACTAATTGGTTCACAGAGGTGCAAGGTTTTGTACCGCGCAGTAGTTTATAATTGAGAACCGACGTCGTCTTTATCAGAAGATAATTTCGTATACTGTTCACTGGCTCCAAGTACAACCTTCATTATAGACCCCTAGATATGTTTACAGCCAGACCTCCATTTAAAGATGTGTGCGCGGCGAAGTTTGACGTGCCTTATTAATTAAAACGAATACCAGATTAAAAACGCAGTGCCCTTGGCTAGCATATGTTCAACCACGGAGCAAAAACAATACAAATATCCAAAGAAAACAACCACTTTGAAGATCTGATATGGGCCGGAGATGAATATCAAGGCATCCTGCAAATGTGTGACATCAAAGGTGCAAGGCGTTGCTAGTGAGATATTGTGAATATCAGAGTAAAAATCTGGACTTTGGTGTTCGCAAACGTTGACTTGGCCTGTAAATGAGTGTTATCGAAGCGTACAAACATCTAATCAGGCATCTTTTTTCTCGTAAGTGCTCAAAAGCAGCAGGTTGCTAACTTTCTTTAGGCTCACGTTTTGACACGTTTATTCATGATGTTAAGTCTTTGCTGATGTGTGAAGTCATTGAAACATGCTGTTTGTTTTTGCTCTTATCAAAGAAATATCAAAACACTTCAAGTCTTTAACGCTATACCAAAGAACCTCGTAACGCAAACAGACATTTAACAGACTTAAATAGACCAAAAACACACCACAGGGAACTGTTTGCATTTCAAAGACCGACACTCAAGTTTGTAAATCATAATCTGATGTTTGGGTTTGAGATGTTTTTCTTTGCACAGTTTGTTTGGTCTCTTTTGTTTCATGTTGACGGCTGTATTAGTTCATTGCAAGTTTCAACATTTGAGGGCAAGCATGCCAACTTAAATTGGTTGTTGGTACTAAACCTTTTCCCAGGGTACCCAGAAAGCTTTGAACATGTTCTTTGAAGAGGTTTTAAACCGTTCTCTGAATGGACTTGAGGTTATTTTATTGTTTTTGTCACAGAGGCAGGGTTCTTAGCCATTTCATCCCCTTCAAGTTTGATGAATAGCCTACATCTCCAATCACACACATAGTAGCCATGTAAACACAGAGCTTGTATATGTAGATCATGGCAGAGGACAAACATCTGGTTACATAATGCAAATTTAGCCCCTAGAGACAAAGATAGTGGGTTTGTGGGAAGGATGAATTGGTCAACGTTCAGATTATCCATCTTGTGTCCCGGTGGATACCTGCTTTAGCCTTCACGGTCAGCCACACAAGAGATTTATAGATTTCAGATCCTGGGTTTCCGGCAATGAGAACAAGTCACTAATCATGACATTTAGACAAATAATGTTGGCGATCACTGACATGGAAATACACTATAACCATAAATAATGCCATGTAGTTAATTAAATGAAAGACAAACAGTGCAGCAACATCAACAGCCACACCAAAGCAAAGTAATTGTTTCTCACAATTGTGACTATTTCTCACATTTGCAGTTTTGTATTTTATGGCTGTTGTGGCTTTCTTAATTTTAACTGTTCTCTTTTGTTTCTCACACTTGCAACTTTGTTTTTCACAATCACTTTTTTTGAAAAAAGGGACAAATCGTTTACGTTATCTCGCAAAATGGTTTGCGTTTTCTTGCAAAACTTGTAGGTTACGAACGTAACCCACGCATGCGGGAAGAGAATTTTCAACATATCGATATGGATATAATTGAAGGGAAACACAGCCTTGTGTAGACCGTGGAGGTTTGGCGAAGGAGATCAGAGGAAGCACAGCCGGAGCTACTCCACTCTAGACCGACTGCGGGGCAGGGAGGACTCAGGTTACGCACATTGAAGGGAACTGAGATGTTAAGCGCGGGTTCCGTGGAAGCAGCCGGTCTTCTCGCTCACCTGCTGTCCTGCTGTCCTCTACGCGGAGGTCGTAGAACCTGGCGAAGATGTTGGGTGTCGCCCAGCCCGCAGCTCTGCAGATACCCGCTAAAGAGGCGCCATGAGCCAGCGCATGGGACGAGGACATACTCCTTGTTGAGTGAGCTCTCAGTCCGATGGGGCAAGGCTCTCCCTGGTATAAATAGGCCAAGGAGATGGCTTCTACCACCCAGTGAGCCAACCTCTGTTTGGTGACCGGATTCCCTTTCTGCTGGCCACCGAAGCAGATAAAGAGCTGCTGAGAGCGTCTGAAGCTCTGAGTACGGTCGATGTAG
>JAUYWG010034053.1:0-19691 GCA_034779775.1 Enteromius afrohamiltoni
ATCAGAAATAAATAGAACAATTTCTGATCAACCCATATCACTTGCATGCTTAACATAACATACTGGTTAAAGCCCCGCCCATTTCAAGACAACCCGACCCACTTCCAGCGTAAATCCCGCCCACTTTCGGGTTAGGTCCCCGCCCAGTCCGAGTACAGCTACAGATACAGATAATTCATATGGTTAACAGATACAGATAATGCTGTACTCACTCATCCCTAGTCAGGAGATTACATTAACATTAGGCCACTTCTAGCCTTGCCCTGCAGTCGGTGTATCTTCTTGGAAATAAACCGTGTCATGATTTATGTTTTATCATAAATTTATATCAAAAATAAATAACTGTCACAATGCTGCATAAAAACTACATTGTCTATACATTGTCTATACATACTATACACTATACATTGCTATTTTTGAAAATTAACCATGATTTTACTATAGTAAGGGCTCGGCGTCCGTGTCTGCAGAGATTAGGAGTAGGGGACTGACCTCTGCGGAGGTGGGGATGAAGGGGGTTTGCGGGAGTATCGTTGCTAGTCTTTGCGGAGACGGGGTAGGTGCTAGAGAGGAAAGATGACCTCTTGTGGGGTGCTTGGATGGAATTAGAACCTCTGCGGGGGGTGGGATGGAAAGAGGTCTTTGGGAGGTTCCTCTGGAGATGGAGTAGGTTAGGATGAAGATGATTTAGGTTTGGGCAGGAAAGGGTTTGCATAGTTTGCTGGATGGAAACAGGTTCTAGGTGGATGTAATTTTTGAAAGCTTCAGAGGTCCAGCAACCTAAGGCTTTAATTTGCTTAGGGGTGAGTCCTCTTTCCACTGCTGAAGTAGCGGCTCAGATTCTGAAAGAGTGGGAGGAATATCTTTCTGGAGAGATTCCGGATTTTGAGAGGTTGATTTTTAGGTGTTTTTGAAACCAGAGGGGTTTGTGGGGAGAGGAGGCGAACGAGCTTCTGAAAGCTAAGAAGGCTCGTAATGTTTGGTAAGGTTGGGTAGGGGACTGGAGATTAAATATATAGACATGGTGACCTTTATTGAGCTGGTCTGTCTTGCTACGTATAAATAAAAAAGTCAGGGTTTCGTGATTATAGACGGAGAGGTCGGAAATGGTGGAGTGGATGGATGGGAAAGGATGTTTAAAAGTAAATTCTTAGGAATCTGAAGAATGCTAGAGTGAAAATGGCGTCTAGGGTGCGATCAATGAGAAGGTTGCAGTAGCCTTGGCCAAGGGTGGAGATGCAGCGAGTTAAGATCTCCGTGGTTATAGGAAGCCTTTGGTCGGGGCGAGAAGGGTTTTCTCTTTGGAAGCCTTTGATAATGAGGCTGGTTTGGGCGTTAGTGATGGCTGGGGAAGCGGAGCCGTGTAATAATTTGTGGAAGAATTGGATTTCACTGAGGTATCCTTTAATTGAGCTGGCTTGGAGGAATATGGGGGAATTGAGGTACAATATGAAGGAAGTGGTAGATAGTAAAGAAAAATCTGGGAAGGGAAGGTGGTAGCTAAAGTGGAAGTTTTGAAGGCTTTCCAGGCCGTGAGGTAGGACTGGAGGGTTCTGGGGGCTACTGCTTGGATCATGGTGTTAAATGAATGGACGTAAAGAGGTCTTAGTGGGTGATTTAGGGGAATATCAGCTGCAAGAAGGGAGGCAATGGGGTTGGCAGGGGGTTGGCATCTGGCGCCAGCATCCTGAATTTCTGCAACAGAAAGCAAGAGAGGGAGTCAGCGATGGTATTGTCTTTACCGGGAATATGTTTAGCAGTAATGACAAATTGATTGATGGCAGAAATCCAGACAAGGCGTTTGAGGAAAGGTATGATGGCTGGGGAATGGGAGCTGTGTTTGTTAATGCAGTGGACTGTAGCTTCGTTGTCGCAATGGACTAGAATGCAAGAAGCAGTCCATTCTTTGCCCTAGGGTGGCAGCAACGACTATTGGGTATAGTTTGTACAAGGCACTTGAAGATTGGTGGGGCAGGACTTCTGCTAGTTCTGAGGGCAATGGGGAGTCGAACCATTGGTTGCAATAGAGCCTCCGAAGCCTAAGGAGGGAGCAGCGTCGGTAAATAACTGAATGTCTACGTAGGTCGGCCAGACAGTCTATGTAGAAGAAAGAAGAAATTCGACGCAGGTGCTGGGGCCTAGAGTTTTCTCTTTGGCAATGGGGATTCCAAGATGGTCGAAACCTTTGAGGACCGTTGACAGGTCAGCGGCGGGAAGGACGTGGTAGGGGGAGATGACTAGGAAGTCATCGAGTAAGTGGATGAGGTGGTGGATCTGGTAGTTATTTGACAGGATCCAGCAAATTGCAAGTTGAATATTTTGGGACTGCTTTTACATCCGAAGGTCTGGTAAATGGCGAAATACAAGAGGTTCAACCATTGTATGCCAGAGAGGTGCCAGAAATCGGGGTGAATGGGCATGATTTTGAAGGCAGAGGTGATGTCAGCTTTTGCAAGCCATACGCTTCTGCCTACTTTTTTGATTATTTCTCTTGCTTGGTCAATGTTATGATATTGCAGGGAGAATTCCTCGAAGGGAATTAAGCTGTTTCTGCTGGGGATGGGAGAATTATGCAGGGAGGAGAGGTCTATAATTAGCCTCTTTTTGCCAGAGTATTTGCGGGTAGCAATGCCAATTGGGCCAATTGGGGGGAAAGGGGGAGGAAATGGGGCAGATGAATGAATGGGTGGGAATGCAGGAGACTCCGGGGTGGAATCCATGCTTTAGACCTGAGGACAGATAGTGAGAGAAGTTAGGGTCAGGGTGGGCTGATAATGGCAGTAGAGAAGGGAGAAAGGGGAACGAGAAGCTGAGGGGGGGAGGGAGGTGTTAGAGGTAGAGGGAAGAGAGGCGGTGGGTTGGAGAGAGGAGAGGTTAGGGAGGCTGGAAGAGGAGGAGGGGATCTGAGAGGGAAAAGTGTAGTCCATGCGGGAGGGCCTGGGCTGGTTAAAGTCAGTAGGGAGAGAAAATAAAAAGTTAGTGTAGCTTGGATTAGTCTGGTGAGGAGCAGAAGGCCAGCCGGCAAAGAATTCAGCGATGGCTTGGTGGAGCTGGGCGGCGGAGATGATGGTGGAAGGTCCGGGCTGGCTAGTGGAAGGCTGCGGTTGGCTGGTGAATGGCTGTGCCTGATCGGGCTGCAGCAGCTGGCTGGCAGGAAGCTGAGGAAAGGAGTTCACGGCTGGATCAACGTCTGTTGAAGTCCAGCAGCGGCTTGAGCGACTGAGAGAAGATGGCGGGGCTGGAGTTGAGTGAGTTGCTGTTTTTTGAGTTCTTTTCCTCAGTGGAGTGCTGGGAGGAATGGCGTCCGGGAGGTGTTTGTTTAACAGGTTAAGGAGATCTAGCTTGGTTGCTTTGTGGGAGTAGGATATTCCTGCAGTGATGAAAGTTTGCCTGGTAGGCCCCGCAGACTGTTGTGGTGTTGGCGGCGGGGCCACAGCTTGCTGGCTGGGCTGAGGATTAGCGATAGCTGGGTGGGGAGAGGCTCCTCATGAAGATACTCGGAAGAATCCGAATCAGACATCTTGATTTTAGTACGAGGCAGGTTTGTTGCAAAAGCGAGATGCGAATGAATGGGGAATTGTAGGTATTGATTAGCTGAGTGCTAACAACTGTGCATGATTCATCCAGCGCTCCACCTGAAACTCTGTTATTATCAAAACATTAATTTCAAGTGTTCACGCTTCCTCAGTGTAATATTAATAAGCGGGTTTGGCGTGCTGTCCAGGGAGCGGGCCGGGAGAACATAATAAGTATGTTATTATCAAAACATTAATTTCTGATACCATTGTTTTACTACAGTTATATTGTAGTAATAATATAGTAAAACTGTTGCATGGTAGTAACCATGTTTTTTTTTTGTTTCTAAAAAAAACATGGTTCTGATTATATTGTAGTAATACTATAGTAAAACTTTGGCTGTAAAAAACATGGTTTTAAAAGTACCACAAATTCACTATGGTTGTAATACCATAGTTTAACCATGCTTTTAGTAAAGTATCTCAAATTAAATTTAAGCCTAGGTATTCAGTTAACATCTACAAAATTAAACCGAATGACAAGTTACTATTTGTAGCCAGAGAGGTGTGCGGATCCATTTGCAGATATTTTTAATTAAGACACAAGATGGGTCTTAACATCGGCAGAAAGGGCAGCGTAGAATAATCCAAAATCACTGAACACAGCAGTAGGTCATAATCAGGTAGAGACTCCCTCCAGGGCGGAACAGGCAGCAGAGATGCCCACCAGGGCGAAACATGTCACACGCACCGGATCACGTGAGGTCACGAGGACCCGGAAGTAACCTCACACAGGTATTTAAGCAGGAAGCAGGTGTCTGTCTAGCACCAGACATTAAGCTAATGGAAGGCTTCACTGTCAGGTCCCCTTCTCAACTCAACATCACTTCAACTCACGTGAGTACCTCTCGCTTTTTACCTGTCTGTGTGCGTGTGAGAACACGGATTCCTCGGTGGGAATCTCTACTCCCTTACTGAGCGTTCTCAGATCAAAGCGTGTGATTTACCTGCTCAATCGCTTTCTTCCACATGTGAGTTTTCCATCACGCTACACAGGGACTTTCCTCGGCCATTCATCTCTCGTCTCCCTCCGTGACAAAATGTCTGGTCCCGCGACGGTCCCGGCGGATTTGGAAGGATTGTGGGGTGTGATCCAGGAGCAGGCGATGGAAATCGCAACTCTGCGGCAGGAAGTGGTGGGGCTCCGTGCGGAGGTTTCCGCGCTCCGAACCGAGACCGCAGGTCTTCGGACGGAGTGCGGGGCTGCCCGTTCGGACCTCATCACCCTGCAGGCGGACCACGATGACCTCGCCGCTGCAACGATCGGCCCCGCAGGACCTATCCGATCCACTGCCTGTCCAAAAATTGCACTTCCGGATAAATGGGATGGATCCGGAGCACGGTGCAATGTTTTTCTCACAAACCTCTCACTTCTGTTTCAATTTCAGCCATCAAGATACCCTTCAGACCGCAGCCGGATCGCCCCCTCCTTATATCTTTTCTCAACGGGCAGGCAGCCGAGTGGGCTATGGCGGTTCTGAAGGCTGATGGGATTGCCGCCCATTCATATCCAGAATTCACCTCCCAGCTCAGAGCCGCCTTTCAACATCCTGAGAGTGAAGTGGAGGTGGACTCTCGACTATACCACCTGAAACAAGGCGAGCGCAGCGTCAGCAGATACACCACTGAGTTCCGCACGCTCGCTGTCCAGACGCGGTGGAGTGACGCGGCGCTCCGCACAGCCTTCTATGAAGGACTATCTACTCGTCTCAAGAACTAACTGGCTGTGCGTGAGCTGCCGGCCACCCTGGAGGGCATAATCCAGCTAGCCCTCCGGGTGGATCAGCGAATGAGTCACTCCAACCGGCAATCTACACCATTCACCTCAAGCTCCACCCTCCATCACCATCATCTGGATTCTCCATCCATCCACGCTGTCGCTGCGCCGTCTCTGCCTCCACCGACCGCCTCAGAGGCCCACTCACACGGAGCCGGGGAACCCATGCAAATAGGGCGCACCTCCCTGTCAGCAGCTGAAAGGGCCAGACGCCACCACGAGGGCCTCTGTGCCTATTGCACCTCCCCAGAACACCATCGGGCAATCTGTCCCTTGCGTCCGGGAAACGGCCAGACCAGGTGAAGAGGGGGAGGTCTTCATCTGGTCCCAACGCTGCTGACTCCCGTTCCTCTGTTTCCCGGTTGCTGCTGCGGGTAACAATCCTCATGGGCCACCGACGGATCGAGACCACCGCATTCGTGGATTCGGGTGCGGCTGGAAACTTCATCGATCAGGCTTATGCTGCCCAGTTGGGGATTGAAACTGAGGTGTTATCCCGGCCTGTCACCATCACAGCCATTGACGGTCGCCCCCTCAACGTCAGCCCAGTCACTGACCGCACCAGAGAACTTCACCTGCTCGTCGATCGTCACTCCGAAAAGATTCAGTTTTATGTCACCACCCTCAACTCTCCACCCATCATCTTAGGACACCCCTGGCTTGTTCTGCACGACCCCTTTATATCCTGGACCACTAACCGGATCGTTCATTGGGGGGCAACCTGTCAGGAGCTATGTCTCCAGGCTAGGGCTGGGATGTGCTTAGGGGGGCCAAGTTGGAGGGGGTCCCTGCTCCGTACCGCGACCTGGCCAAGGTCTTCAGCAAGAGACGAGCAACCAGCCTACCTCCTCATCGCCCATATGACCTGGCCATCGACCTCGTGCCGGGTGCGGTACTTCCTCCCGGCCACCTATACTCCCTTTCTGCTAAAGAACATCTGCTAAAATTACATTCTCCGGGACATGCTGGGTCATTGGTGCTACGCCTACTTGGACGACATCCTCATTTATTCTAAGACCTTGGAGGAACACACCCAGAATGTCCGAGCAGTTCTACGGAGGTTGCTGGCCCACCAGCTGTTCTGTAAGTTGAAGAAATGTGCTTTTCACCAGCACTCCACCACGTTCCTGGGTTTCGTTATATCTTCCCAGGGTGTGGCCATGGATCCCCAGAAGCTGGAGGCTGTGCGTTCGTGGCCCCTACCCACGTCGCTTAAACAGCTGCAACGTTTTCTGGGGTTCGCCAATTTCTATCGGCGATTCATCCGGGGGTTCAGCGCAATTGCGGCACCTCTAACTGCTCTCACCAAGCCATCACGCAGAGACTTTCACCTCACCCCAGAAGCCATCAAAGCCTTTCACCACCTTTGTCACCTCTTTACCACCGCACCTATCCTCATCCATCCCAACCCGGCCAAACCCTTCGTTGTTGAGGTGGACGCTTCCGATGTGGGCGTAGGGGCGGCCCTCTTGCAACCCGATCCAGACGAGAAGCTACACCCCTGTAGCTTCTTTTCAAGGAAGTTTAATCCCACTCAGCAGCGTTACGGGGTAGGGGACCGTGAACTGTTGGCCATCAAGTGGGCTTTGGAGGAGTGGCACCACTGGCTCCAGGGCGGCAGTGACCCATTCACGGTCTGGACCGACCACCAGAACCTCACCATCATTCGCCAGACCAAACAGCTTAACCCCAGGCAGGCACGGTGGGCACTATTCTTTGAACACTTTGACTTTCAGCTCTCATATTGACCCGGATCAAAAAACTCTAAAGCAGACGCCATCTCCCGTCAACACCAGAAAGATGTCACTACTTCGGAACCCGCGCCTGTCCTGCCACCGCATATCATCCTGGCTCCTCTCCAGTGGGGGTTAGAAGAGAGTGTCCACCACCTACCGAGACGCCCCCTGGTGGGCTCTTCATTCCCGACCACCTCCGCCAAGAAGTCCTCCAGTGGGGCCACGATTCCACGATGGCTGGCCACCAGGGAGTTCAGAGGACCACCTCGTTCATCGAGAGGGCGTTTTGGTGGAGGACCCTCTCCACCCCAAAGCGCCCCTGGAGTCACATCTCGGTGGACTTCGTCACTGCTCTCCTTGAGTCCGAGGGAAAGAACACCATCCTCACCATCGTGGATCGCTTCTCAAAGGCTGTGCACCTGGTGGCTCTCACCAGACTCCCCTCTGCCAAGACCACCGCGGAACTCATATTGGAGCACGTAGTCCGACTGCATGGGTTCCCCAAGGACACCCGCAACATCAACCTCAGAACGGACTCTAAAAAACTCTCACCCTATCAACCCTGTCACCTTCCGGCTCCAGCTGCCTGCCTCCCTCCGGATCCATTCTGTATTTCATCAGTCTCAATTAAAACCTGTTTTCTTCTCCCCTCTGTCTCCCCAGGACACTGCCCTTCCTCCGGTCCGGATCATTGACGGTGGTCCTGCGTACACCGTTCGGCGGATCCTTGACTCGCAACCCCGTGGTCGTGGCACCCAATACCTCATTGATTGGGAGGGCTACGGCCCGGAGGAGCGGTCCTGGGTCCCCGGGTGGTTCATCCTGGACCCCACACTCATCGAGGACTACCGTCGTCGCGTATCCTCTACTCCGGGACCGTCTGGTGCCGGTCCTGGAGGGGGGTGTACTGTCACACGCACCGGATCACGTGAGGTCACGAGGACCCGGAAGTAACCTCACGCAGGTATTTAAGCAGGAAGCAGGTGTCTGTCTAGCACCAGACATTAAGCTAATGGAAGGCTTCACTGTCAGGTCCCCTTCTCAACTCAACATCACTTCAACTCACGTGAGTACGTCTCGCTTTTTACCTGTCTGTGTGCATGTGAGAACGCAGATTCCTCGGTGGGAACTCCCTTACGGAGCGTTCTCAGATCAAAGCGCGTGATTTACCTGCTCACTCGCGTTCTTCCGCATGTGAGTTTTCCATCACGCTACACGGGGACTTTCCTCGGCCATTCATCTCTCGTCTGCCTCCGTGACAGAACAGGCAGTGGGGCAAACTGTGGAGACATCCTCCAGGGCGGCATAGGCAGAACTGGAACATATAGCTCAGAGAAATAAATTTTGACCTCAACAGCCAAGACAGTACCTGGAGCTGGACTTGGCTATGGGCTTGGCTTTTGACTTGGCTGTGGAGCTGGAACTAGACTGGACAACGAATCTCCTGGCTGCGACTCAAGAACTGGATCGGGCAGCGGCTCTCCTGGCCGCGACCTAGGGACTGGACTAAGTAAAGGCTCTCTTGATAGAAACTCGGGGATTGGACTGCACAACGGTTCTTCTGGCCGTGTCTCAGGGACTGGACTACATTTCTATAGAAAATAAATAATTATATGAATATAAATATATACATATAAATATTTTAGAAATATATGCTGTACAGTATGTGTCTTTATTCAATTTCTTCTATGCTCACCTGAGTTTCCTGCATTTCTGTCAGCAAGATTATATCTTTATATCATATACCTGAAACCACAGAAAATGTTTTTTATCAATATCTGTTTACCATGAAAGATCAAAGCACACTTACACTGACATTAATGTAATTTGTGGTCTGTCTAAGTGACGTCACCGATTAACATTATACAGTGCATATTTTAGCCTAAATACATTAGACAACTTCGTGTAAACCATGGAAAAACTGACAGCAAACCCTTTACAAAGTTATTAAAATCTCTCATGTACACATAAAGATACGATTAAAAGCCCAAACGTTCAT
Source organism: Enteromius afrohamiltoni (assembly GCA_034779775.1). Classification (NCBI taxonomy): domain Eukaryota; kingdom Metazoa; phylum Chordata; class Actinopteri; order Cypriniformes; family Cyprinidae; genus Enteromius; species Enteromius afrohamiltoni. Next base: position 9,088 of record JAUYWG010034053.1, read on the forward strand.
AAACAAGAGCTAACATAGTTTAAGCTCATTAAGGTATTATGATTAATTGCAATTATTTATATTAGCTGCCAGTTGTAACTGTAGCAGAATTACCATCAACTAATCTGTTCATTCAGCGAACACATAGTGTAATTAAGAAGGGATATTTTCTTGGCCACAGAAAAATACATTCTTACAGTATCACTGTATTGGAGCATGTAGCAAGGGCTGAAATCGTAAAGGGACATTAATTTGCAAGGCAGAATCGGAAACTTGTGTAATTTATGCAAAAGTTTTTTAAAGTCAACTCTACGTTAACTCACATGACTGAACACACACGTATAAATACACTCACACAAAGGGGAAAGTGCAAAGCAAGGCTTAAGGGTAAACCATTAAGAAAGAGCTAGATTTGAAGTTATGAAAAGACAGTCAGTTGACCACCTGTAAAACCATCAGTGCCGTTCAAAATGGGTCCAATAACTAATACTAAACCTCTGTTTTGTTTAGTTATATGTATGATCCTTGCATTGCCTCATTGGTAAGGGTCCGATGCAGTCTCGAAGTCCTGATGGTTCCAAGGTTTTGGTTTGGCAATCATGACTTCCTGGTTCGAAGAGTAATGAATCCAAAAAGATGTCCTGACTCTGGTGCTTGGAAAAGGAGAACTAAGAGAGAGATCTGTTGCGATCCATGGATCTTGAGATACATGAAAAGTCAAGGCTTAGGCCTGGTGTAGAACTTAGTTGTTGCCTGGAGTTAGGTCCTTATCTTAATGTCTCACAAGGCTGCAGACTGCGCTGCATCTAGGCAAGGCTGACCAAGGACCAAGGAGACCAGGGAGATGGTGGTTCTGGCATCCAGACAAGTAGAAACAGCTGAGGGTCTGAACTGAGGGGCTTTTAAAACATGTTGAGGTCACACCTCTTGTAGGTCAAAAGCTGGTGTTGCTAATTTGGAGAAACATTTTATGACTTGTTGTTTCTAAGCATGCTAATTTGCATATACACAGGATTGGAGGAAGTATACACAAATTGGAGGAGATTCTTGCAACACTGAATGTTGCAAAGATATCAACATATAACATACACTCTCAATTAGATCATCTGAAGACGAGTCCTTAGGTAACAAACATGAAATGTATTGATCTGATGAGGTGGCGTAAGTTGAAGATCTATCAAAAACATGCATGAAACAGTATACCATACACAAGACGATATACAAGCACAATAACAATGTACACTATGACCTGAAGGATATGTGTAGTTAATTCAAAGTAAGTTTTCCTGTGAATTAATTTAGGGAAAAGTCCATTGTTTTTGCAAAAGGGAGGACTAGTCAGAGTTACTCTGTTACTCTTCCTGGGGTGTTGGGTTTACATTCATAGTTGCCGTTTAAGTTACCCCTTGGGTTGGTGAGAGCGGTGTTAAAGATTTATTTGTTAAATCTAACAAATAGTTTGTGCCTGATTGGTTCAAATGCTACATCGCCAATTTGAAACTCATTCTGTACTATGACCAATTCATATGTGTAAATAGTATGATAGAGAAACAAAGTGGCACTTTTATATTTTAATACTTTGCATCACTCAGCCTTTTTATTTAATTTTAGTATTTGTTTATGCTAAACTTTGCTATCATATACACACATACACACTTTAAGATTTCTTAGGAAATCAATTAATAAATAAATGTATTAATCAAATGTGGGGAATCACCTTACAATTAATATTTTTATTCCATTAAATTAGCTCTATGGTTGTCTATGCAAATGAGCTCAAAGAGTCATTCAATTACAGTTAACCTAAGTTTGAAATATGAAACACACTCAGTTTGACTAATATGACCAGCATTTTAATCAATAAGCATATTCAACAGTTGTGGCCAACAAACTAAAGAACTGTAGGTTTCCTTCTGTCGGATCAAGGTAGCTCGGATCTTTTGGCAATGTTGACTTGTCCAAGGGCAACACACAATACAATTTTTTTTCTTATTTAATGAAACACAATTTATTTGTTGAAAACTAATCTACTATACAAACACCATAACCTAGGATTATATACGCGAACACACTTATACACACACACACAGTCTAACTTTCATGCACTGTCTGAATGGAATGGTAAAGTTTTGCTGACAGCCCAAAACTCTTGCTGCGCGTTTCTAGAACTATAACCAAGAAGGACACACCAAGCAGAGGGTCTTAGCCTTAACTTAAATTTAGTTGCGCCTTCAGTAAGTAAAGGAAACCTTTTGTTACCGCTTTGAGGCTATCTGCTGAGGAGGTTACTGCACTCAGATCGGTGGTTGGCTTTCCGAAGTCCGTGAGGTCGACTGCGGACTGCCGTTAGATTTTGTTGCAAGTTGTTGTTGTTTTGGATCTGCTGCAGTCTGTAAACAGTTCTTAATATGTTGTCTAGGAGGGAGGAAGGAAGCGGAGGCGACCGGTTTCATGACGGAGAGCGTCTGGCTTGAACTTCTCTAAGTTTTTAAGTTGCGCCAAGTTGCTTGCGGAGCTGCAATGCTGCTTTCCTTTCATCCAGGATGTAGAGTTGCGAGTCTTTTGAGACTTTCGTTCCACTGTTGTGGGTTTCGCGCTCATGTTTTGAACTTGTGCAACACGTTTTAACCTGTGGGATTTCGTCCCTCCCATGAAGTGCAATCAACAAGTGTTGTGGGCGGTCCTCCCTTTCCAGATGGCAGATGGTCAAAGTTCACACTCAAACCAGATGGTTTCGATCAGGTGACTTTAGCGCTTTTGTGTTAATTGCGTTAGTGTCACGCAGAAGTTATTTGGAGTCCATCATTCATGAGTTCGATGCTTGGTCAGTGTGTCTGAGAACAACAGGGAACTCTTTGGAAACTATAAACATGCCAGGGGGTTTTCTCCCCACCCAAAAGAGGGTGTTAGTTGAGACAATGTGGTGCCAGTCGCCAGTGTTGATTCTGGTCTCTACGTTGGGCAGTGAGGAAATTAATTAATGATTTGATGCATTTAGTTCTGTTGGGTCCCCACAATATATATATATATATATATATATATATATATATATTAAGCTCTCAAATAGATGTTAAAGATATAAAGGACTGATCTACTGATATATTATATTTGCATAATAGAGAGACTACTCCCCTAAAGGCCCATTAGTGAAACTGACAGGTAAATCAGGTAGAAAGAATGGGGGGAGATTGAAAAAACTGTTTTTTAAAATGTTTTTATTATTATTTACAAAACAGTATAATTAAAATATACACAATAAACACATTATTGAGCACAGAGCTACAGAGATGTAAATAGACTTTGAGTCAATTCTGAAAACAAGTGATCCCTGTAAATACCTGTTATTTGAGTGTTTGTTGCTACTTTCCATGAATTCAAGAAAAAATAACCACCATCAGTGTTCAGGGAGTTTGTTTAACCAGAGTATAAGAGTGCAGATGAACATCTGATCCTTTTAGTCAGGAATTACAGTTCAAGAAAAACAAACATAACGTCAAGCAGCATTCATCATGCACTCGTGATATTGTTTTTATATCGTATTATTATATTACAGAACACAGCAGGCTAACAGCATACAGCCTGTCAACATGCTTCACTCACATTCAGACATTTTAGTCAGGTATAGTTCGGCGAAAAACCAACAGCACACAATACCGCGCAACCTAATACAAACCAAAAGCACACAATAACGTTACCAGGCAAACTCATACAACAACAAACAGTACTTACTCATGAGAGTGACTGGAACATATCGCACGCCACATCTTGAGGTAAATCCATCTGTTATCTTCTTTGCAGAAGTCAGCGCTGTTTGTTTTGCTTTCTCTGTCCTTCTGCGTCGAGCACATGAGCTGTTGTGGGCGTGTTCATGTCACGTGTATCTCACGTGAAGATTCAAATGACAAAGCGAATGTAGCTCGTGGGCGTGGTCACATTAAAATTAATGATATCAGATTGAGAAAATTAGTATAGTATTGGTTACTTATTACTTTAACAAAAAATATTTGTTTTCAATTTGCATTTAAAAGCAGACACTTCAAGCTTTCTATAGATATGTTTCTCATGTCTGTGTGTCATGTTTTCGCAGTTATAGTTCATTTTAGTAACAGCTTTTTAAAAACTGTTCACAGAGAGAACAAAGAAAAATCACGCAGACTTCTCATTTTCCTTATTTTGCAAAAGCACACACTTTTGTTGTTACTGAGAGTGAATTAAAAAAAGTAGACATTTAACAGATTCAAATGGTATATAACACTTACTTGTGTGACCAAAATCAACAGTTGTATTAGTGTCTTTTACACTGATGAGAAAAAAAAAGACCCAAATCAAGCGGAAGTGACAGCCGCCTTCAGAGGGTTAAGAGAAGAAGGCGCCGAAGCCGACAGATGGCTCGTAAGCCTCTCTTCGGCTACTGGCATTTTCTTATACCCCATTTTACCAGACCCTGGAAAATTCCCATAATAATCACGTGAAGGAACAAACCGTCAAACCGCTCATCCAGCCTACTAGCTGTAGCGACGGATGGTGGTGCCTCTGGCCAGTCTAATTTCAATCGTTCCACAGCACGGGTGACAACTTCTAAAAGCTCCTCATATCTCAGAGACTGTGACAAAGACTGGCTCTCAATGCTTACTACATCTACCTCCTCGGAGGAAGAAGAGCGAGGCCTGAAACGATCTCTCTGGGGAGAAGTAGCCGGTATCAGTGGCACTTCTTGCCCCGGAGAGATATCTACTTGGCCCTCCAGAAGATCAATCTGAGAACCCCATGAATGTAAGCATCGCTCCGCCTCGGCGACAGCTGGACCAGCACCAAGTGGTGCACTCACGAAGATGCCCTCCTTAAAGAGCGACTTCCGAGAGCGAAGTGTAGCCAGCGAGAGCTGCATGCAATGCGGACAGTCTCCTCCCCCGAGAGCCACTGCCACATGACACAACACACAACACAAAGCTGGTGCATCTTTGGGTGTGAGGTAACAACCACAGGGTGGAACACACTTCAGAAAATTCTTTCCAGACATGATATTCTTAATTTTTAAACTAGAAAATGTCTGAACAGAGGAAACACCGACAGTCGCATAGAGAGCTCTTGCTGAATGAATGAGGCAGGCGTACACTGCTTCACACGTGTTCTTATACTTCCTGGGCGATGACGTCACCCGAGGGTCTCAGCACTTCATTTGACGGAGGCGTTCCCATAGAGTTTTTAGACGCAGTTTGAGTTCCTGAAACAAGGAACAGTTGTTATTGGTCAGTTGCACACTCATCTACATTCTTTTAAAAAAGTGCCAGAAAGAAAAAAAAAGGGGGTTTTGTGATGCCATAAAGGAACCTTTTTTCCTGAAGAACCATATTTTAAAGGTTCTTTAAAGAACCATTGTTTTTGGCCCCATTTCATCAAAATCTGCATATTGGAATGATTCCTGAAGGATCATGTGATACTGAAGACTAGAGTAAAAATGCTGAAAATCACAGGAATAAATAACATTTTAGAATATATTCACATAGAAAAGAGGTATTTTGAATTATAATACTATTTTACTGGGCTACACCTGGACCGGAATAAGGCCAAGGTGCGTCTAAAGTGTCTGGGTAGGAACGTTAGAATTCCGGCGATGGTTCCCGCTGCTGTGTGCTGGAGAGGGCCACAGAAGCATGGCTGGTAACATTTACAATATATTTGTTTTTCCTTTTTTTAAATCAAATAAATGCAGTAGTGCTGAGCATAAGACTTACATAAAAAAAAAAACAGGTTCCAAAAACATTTAAAAAATCATACCATCCTCTACCAACTTTTGAGCAGTAGTGTATGCCTGCGGCTTTATGTTAACTAGTCATATGGTTCATAGCGCCTTAGAGATGTTGTCCAACAGGAGGTCCACTCCAGCTCTGCTGCGTGGCCATCAACACAGAATCTTGAAACATAATAAGCCATTTATCACAGGGCCAACAATATTTAGCATAGACCCTTTTTCTGTTAGTAAATATTGTGACGTTTTTCTGTGGATGGAGCTTAGGTGGAGGCAGAAAGATTCCCAATGACCACTTTAATAACATTAGCTATGGGTTCTTTTAGCTTGTTTTTTTAACAATGACTGGAGAAAATATGATTAAAAGTCACTCACTGTCTGAGACTGCGAGTGTTATTTGAAAAGGTTAAACTATGGTTACTGTAGTAAAATCATAGTTTAATTCATAGTTACTTTCGTTTTACTATAAAAAAGTATGGTTAAACCATGGTTCAATTGTAGCTACTATGGTTTTACTACAAAACCATAGTTTAACTATGGTCACTGCAGTAAATCCATGAGTATTTTATAGTTACTATGGTTTTACTATAAAACTAAGGTTAAACCATGGTTCACTTGTAGTTACTATGGTTTTACTACAAAAAGCAATCTTGATAGCACCAGGAAAACTCTACCATTTCATTATGTTCTTCCCTCAACTTAGATTAACTGATATATATCACTCTCGTATCAGTGCATGCACTTACTTGCTCTAGCATGCAGTGCGACTATCTTAGCATTTAGCTTAGCTTCATTCATTCCTTATGATAAAAACATGGATTAATTTAGAAGCCACCAAACGATTACATAACTAGTATTACATTTACATTTATTCATGTACCAGATGCTTTTATCCAAAGCGACTTACAGGTAGTGAAAACATCAAACAATTAGTCCTAAAGAGGCAAAACGACTCATAACGACTTATGCTCATAATAACATAAAACAGGCAATTTTCAAAATTTTTTCAGTACAGGCTAGAAAGGAAAAGAAATAGTAGGGTTAAGGATTTTTTTTTTATGATGTCAAATAGTGTTGAAAGAGATGGGTTTTCAGCAGTCGTTCGAAAGTTGTAAGGGAGTTGGCATTTCGGATAGTGATGGGAAGATCATTCCACCAGCCAGCAACGGTGTAAGAGAATGTTCTGGAAAGAGATTTTGTGCCTCTTTGTGATGGTACAATGAGGCGTAGCTCACTGGTAGATCCCAGAGTTCTGCAGGGAGTGTAGATTGGTAGCAGTGAGTGGAGGTAAGCGGGAGCCGAGCCTGTGGTTGTTCCACATGCAAGCATTAGTGTTTTGAATTTGATGTGAGCTGCAATTGGGAGCCAGTGCAGGGAGATGAAGAGAGGTGTGACATGGGCCCTTTTGGGCTCGTTGAAGACCAGTTGTTACTCCTACATTCTGAATCATTTGTAGAGGTTTGATTGTGCACGACTTTCTAATGTTGTGTAGGGCAAACCTGCAAGATCGGGCAGTTTTAGCAATATGGTCTTTGAAAGAGAGGCGGTCATCGTAGATAACTCCAAGATTTCTGGCAGAACTTGATGGGGTAATTGTTAATGTATCCAAATGGATGGTGAAATCATGCTGCAGAGTTGGAGTTGCAGGGAAAACAAGGAGCTCAGTCTTCGCCAGGTTGAGCTGTAGATGATGTTCTTTCATCCACTCCGAAGTGAAAGAAATGAAAGATAGAGCTGTGTATCATCAGCATAGCAGTGGTAATAGAAGCCATGTGCCTGTATGATGGGCCCCAGAGATGTAGTGTATATGAAGAGGAGGGGTCCAAGAACTGATCCCTGGGGAACCCCAGTGACCAGACGATGTGTTTTGGATACCTCCCCCAGGCCACTCTGAAGGGTCTACCTGTGTTACATAACGTTACAGGTGTAAATATGGTGACACAAAATATTTATGTGGAGAAAAATGATTACTATAATGTACTTGCTTATGTAACTAGCCATGCAAACTTTTAAATATGGAAAATGTGGAAGTATTTGTTAGCTTCTAAATGTATACCTTTTTGGATCCTAAGAAATGAATGGTTAAACACTAACAAGAAACTCCAAAAGCCCTGTTGACTCCCTCTGCCAATGCATTGATGAACAGTTGGATGTGCCAGAACTTTCACCAGTTAAACAATGGAAAAATTGAAGTCGTTCCATTTGGAAACAAAGATGAAATTCTGAACTTGACTCTAGGGCTCAAAAAACTATAAATCAAGTCTCCTCAGACCTGACTTGGACTGCTCACATCCAGGTTCAATCCAAAAAAGCTAGGCAGCACCTGTTCCACCTCTGACAACTAAGGAAGTTCAGGGTCTCTCCAGTAATCATCACATCCTGGTATGGGTATAGCTGTGTTTAGAACAGAAAAGCTCTTCAGAGAGTGATCAGTGTGGCAGAACGCTGCTGTGTTCTCCCTTCCCTACAGGATATTTACACCAGGAGATGTTGGTCCAGAGCAGTTCAGATTTTAAAGGACTCATCCCTCCCCAGTAACGAACTGTCTTCTGCAATCAGGCATGTTACATTTATTATACATTTCACTGCGTGTTATACCTGTATGTGTCACGGTCTGCCTGTGGCCGGAGCAAGAACGTAGATACAAAGTACTGTGATACAAATCCTTTTAATAATCCAATGGCATGTAGACAGATACAAGCAGGGAATCCACACGAACAGAACATAATAACATCAATGACCCAACAACATGAACTCAACTGAAAGAAACTTAAGTAGGACAGACAATCACTCTAATTAACACAACACACCTGGACATAATCAATTACGACAGAAACTAGGTCACAGAGAGCACATGGGGAAATGACAACAAACACAGTGCGGGGGCATTACATTTCGTCCCCCTCCCGGAAGCCACGTCCTCGAAGCGTAAACAAAACACAGGATACAAGACTCAAAGTCAGGAGGAGGTTCAGGAGGTGGACGGGCAGCCGGGAAGAGGACTAAGAATGTAGATACAAAGTACTGTAAAACAAATCCTTTTTAATAATCCAATGGCACGTAGACAGATACAAGCAGGGAATCCACACGAAAACAGAACATAATATTATCAATGACCTAAAAACATGAACTCAACTGAATGAACCTTAAGACAGACAATCACTCTAATTAACACGGCACACCTGGACATAATCAAAATTTATAGATTTTTAAATTTTCATTTTATTTAAATATGCTATTAATTTTTGGAATGTTTTCATGTATACAAGATTATATATGTGATGAAAAATCTAGGGAAACCCAACACATGGTGACATTTGAATTTTTTATGTTTTGATATTACATTAAATGTGAAAGATAAAACGGTTTTTATTTTGTCCACAGCTTGCCGGTAACAAAAGTTATGGTGATTGTGAGCTGGCTGATAGATATGATTTTCAGGAATGGAATTTTGAGAAAAATGGGTTTTAAGTGAGATGAGTTTCACTTTAACGTCATGGGTTTAATGAGAGGTTTGCGCTGCATAATTACACAAACAGATGAACGTTGCCCTGGTTTTGTTCAGTTGTTCAGGACTATTGTTTTATGTTTCTGTAGGTTGTCTGGCTGTATGGTGACGGAGGAAGGCTGTCATTATGTGTCTTTAGCCGTGACTTTCAACCCCTCACACCTGAGAGAGCTAGATCTGAGCTTCAATCACCCAGGAGATTTAGGAGTCAGGCTGCTCTCTAAAAAACTGGAGGATCCAAACTACACACTGAACAAACTCAAGTATGTCAAGCAGTAGGAATTTTTGGTTTTTAATATCTCTGTATATCTATATGAGACTAGAGGATGGAACAATATAAAGGATTTAAAGAGTGCTTGACTGAGGAGTAAAATATTACCTGCTCAGATAACAAATCAACAACACAAAAATATACTTTAATTTCCTAACTAGCCATAGAACAAAGGCAGACAGTTAAAAAACAACAAAAATGGCAGCCACCTTTTTACAGCTTTCAGAAAAGGAAAAAAATATATATGTTCAAAATGATCATTTATATTGCAATCATTAATTGTGATAGTAGGGGGAAAGCTCTATCTATGAATATAGAAATTACATGCTGAAGTCACTATTAAAGTAAAGTAGTTGACATTAATCTCAGATTAACACTTATGCTCTGTTTATTTGGGAAGGACACTCTGGTTGTTAGGGGTTAACATGAATTTATTTAATCCACATCTGTCATGAGAGCCCCTGAAGCTCCACTAGAGGGCATCCACATTCACCACACCTCCCTTAGACTCATTCTCTTATGGACTTCATATCCCATCATGCACAGCAAGCTGGCGTGCTTGTGAAACTCAGACAGCGTGGATTTCGAACGCCGCTGCCTAGCATCCATTTGGCGAGTCTCCACTCTCTTCCCAACAAAACGGACGAACTGCTTCTGCTCACCCGGATTAATAAGGATTTTTTAAACTCTGCTGCTTTGTGTTTCACGGAAACTTGGCTGAACAAAGCCATTCCAGACAGCGCATTAAGTCTGCCGGGCTTTCAGCTGTTTAGAGCGGATTGTGACGCAGAATCAACGCAGAATCTACATCAACGAAAGGTGGTGTACAGATGTATGTGTGTTAAAGAAGATGTGCTGTTCTGATCTAGAAGCGCTCTTTATTAACTGTAAGCCTTTCTACTCGCCACGGGGGTTTTCTTCATTTATTCTCGTGAGTGTTTACATCCCACCGCAGCGCACATGAGCACAGCTGTACAGATTCTCACTGATCTCATCACAGAGACTGAGCGACTACACCCAGACTCTGTTTTAATCATTCTTGGGGACTTTAATAGATCAAATCTCACACGTGAACTGCCAAAATACAGACAGCATGT
>JAUYWG010034054.1:0-19681 GCA_034779775.1 Enteromius afrohamiltoni
AAAGACTCGAAGACGAACGGTCTCTCATGCGAGATCCCATATGTAACGTCGAAGTGATTCGACTGAAAGGGTAACCATGATTACTAATTCAAGCATAAACCACCCAGATGGGACCAACTAGATTATCTCAACAAAATAATGGCAATTCTGCATTTCTTCAGAAAATGTAAACATCTAATTTGTAGTGTATAAACTAAAGTGGGTTTTTAGTTACATTAATTGTTTTCTCTCTGTGTTGTAATCTCTCTCTCTCTCTCTCTCTCTCTCACCTTTAGATGTTTTTGTCTGCCTTGTCTTTTGTGTACCTTGCCAAAGCATTTCAGGGCAGCTACATGAAGAGCTCTATAACACAGCTTGAGAGACGTTTTGACATTCCCAGCTCACTGATTGGATTCATTGATGGAAGTTTTGAAATTGGTGAGAAGAAAAATAATACATATTATGTAAATAATACATATTATCAATACATATCGTGGGTTTAAATGTAGCAGAAATAACCCTAAACCCACACAATCTAATAAAAAATTAATTTAATGGCAATTTTAATTATTTAAACTTTGGTGAATTGGTGGCTAATTGAATTGCTTGCATGGCCCTCCCAAGTGTATTGGGTTTACATACACTCTTATGCTCCACTGGCAATTAGGTTTAGGGGTGGACCGTCATGCTAAGGTCTCTCCCCCACTAAAAGTGATAACTTTCTCACTGAATTACATTGTATGCATTTATTCCCATATACTGTATTTTGTCACCAAAAAGCATATGGACATCACATGGAAAAATTTTGGCTATATTGTAATTTCGATTGCAGAAGGTACATGGCTTTAAGAAATATCCTCCCTTTTTTTTGTTTTTTTGGTGAAATTCTTAATGATAATATAAATAGGTTGGAAATATAACTTATAAATAACCCCTATAGCATACATAAATCACAGTTTAGCAGACCAATACCAATACAGCAGAGAACCAATCAGCTGTGACGTGAGGATGTTATATTGAGTCAGATCTCTAAAACCAGTGATGTTAACAGGATTCCAATGTTTGTTCTTTTCAGGTAATCTGTTTGTAATAGCTTTTGTGAGTTACTTTGGTGCTAAGCTTCACAGACCACGACTTATCGGAGCTGGATGTTTAGTCATGGCCATGGGATCCTTCATAACTGCCTCACCACATTTCTTCCAAGGATTGTAAGTTTAACTGGTCAGCTACTCTTTAGACCTTTTAGTTTACATATTTGTGTTAACAAGGATAAGTTTCTGATACAGATTATAAGACAATATATTAATACATTTTACACAGGTACAAATACGAAACGAGTATTTCACATGTCTCTGCCTCTAATGGTAGTATTCTACCATGTTTAACCAATGGAAGTCTAGCACAAGATGAAATTCCCACAATGGAAATTCAAGCAGGTAAGCTGTTTAACATTGACCCCGGCCCTGACTCTGAAACAGACCTCAGATAAGATATCCGACCATATATACGCATACTGCAACAAAGTTATCACAATAATAAACTTACAGGCCTTGATCTTCTAGAGAAGATTGGCTCTCCAATTAATTTATTTTCTACAAAATGTGAATATGTGAATTGCAATAGTCTGCAATTAGCTTCACTTCATGTTCTTTTTTATTATGCATATTCATATTTTCTTTACACATAATAATAATAATAATAATAATCTTATTTACTCATTTTTGGGTGATATTTGGCCAGATAATTTTTTAAGACCCATTCTAATACTGGCATCCACATTTATAAGAAATTAATTAGATAACTTTCCTGAGAAGCATAGGATGAGAAAGTTGAGTTGTGGAATAATTTGTCATGTTTGGCTTGTAACATGATTGTGCAACCTACAATCCTCCTTCAACACTGATCTGTCACTTTATATTGCTTATACATAGCTTTTCTTTTCTGAACTTTGGGAAGTGTAATGCGTTGAGTAATATACAAAAATAGACTTTTTTCTTTCATTACAACAAGGACTCATTCTCAAGTTGTCATTAAAGCTTGTATATTAAAGCTTGGTCAGGAACACTTAGAGTCGCATTTTGATGCTCAAGGTACACCTTTAGCTGCATTTTTTTGACGTGGAGGTCATCCGTTGTTTTCAATTGTTTGTCTTAATTTAATGATTTGCATGCATTTGTGCACACACACTCACACACACACACACACAGCTATTTACTGCAAAAACTGACCACAAGCAGTATAAAAGCAACTTGTGTTGCATTCCAAGTCCTTTTGAAGCCACGCAATGTCTTTTTGCAGACTTTCGCTTCTCATTCAAAAAAATATTCCTGTCCTTTATAATAACGCAATCGATAATGAGACACACAAGACCCAATGGCATCTCACAAACAAGACTGACGTAAGTCTTCTTTTGGGTTTGTTTTTTTTTTCTTGCAAGATCATTACCCAATATATAATTTAATCATGATAATAAAATATTTAAAGCAAATGAGGACCCGCACATCAATAAATGACACCAAAGTGACGTCAAATGGCAATATGTGGGGAGTTGGGAGTGAGACTGCGTTGTTCATTGAGATTCTCATGCTGTAGTGCGTTACATAGTTGTTTGTCCAGTTGTTCATTTGTGAGGCTTTTTTTTTGTAGAATGTGAGAAAACAGCCAGTTCCTCTTTGTGGGTCTATGTGTTTCTGGGAAACATGCTTCGTGGGATAGGAGAGACACCCATTGTGCCTCTTGGTTTGTCTTATCTGGATGACTTTTCGAGGACGGAAAACAGTGCTCTTTACATGGGTATGACCGATTCTCAGTTTTATTCATTATATTATCAATTATTGCATACATTCAAGCCTATTAATGTCCTGCTATTTACATTTCAACCCCATTAAATGTCAAAACATAACAATTTCACTATTCCACTTTCATTTTAAATGTGTATTTTACTTTTGAATCATTGATGCGAATACTGTACGTACGGATAACAGAATAAGTAGTAATAAGGTCTAATTAAAAGTTTTACCTTTAAGGAATCATCATGTTTTAATAGTGTGCTTAACAGTTTGCACTTAAGTATATTTCAGTTATGACAACTCTTTAAAAGAGTTTGGCATTGTGATGGATGTGACAATGTCTTGGCGGAATAGATCAACTACTCTGCTGCTGCTGTTGGTTATTGCTGTAGGTGTAGATTATTGCTGCTGCAAGCAAGTACTTACATAGAAACCTATACAATATAGCCAAAAAGAAATGCTAATTCTAAAGAAAAACATCAGATGTACACAGAGGCTTTTGCATCTGAACTCTTCAATTCTACTCAAGAAAAGTGCATTTTGGGCAGATTCCGGGCCAGAATTGCATCACCCATTCCACCTTTAATCTGTATGATGCTGCCACATTCCAGTTGTTGGAAAACACAGCATATTTCTGTCAAGCAATCATACTATGTTTAGGTTGCTGTTTGTAATGTTATAGCCGGTAACTCTATCTGAAATGTGCATTCTGGGGTAGAATGCCTTTGTTTTTAAAGTACCCATTTCAATCACTAGCTGTCAATCTTATATTGCCCCTGTAACGTATTTGACGTAAGCCGCCTTGTTTACATTCAGGGGGAAAGCATGCGTGTGCTTTGTAATTTTCATTTTGGGGTGAACAAACCCTTTAAATACTTTTCAAATATCTATAATTTAAAGTATTATTATTATATTTTAGAGTATTATTTGTGCAGTAAGTACTGTGTAAAAGCAAAACAACGGATGTCATATTATGTGTGTAGATAAAAACGTGAAAATATTATTATATGCAGAATATGAAAACATATATGATCATACACACAATAATCCATCTTTTTTTTTTTTTTGGTAACCTTATTCTTGTTCGTGATTGTGAATCGAAATTTTGGTTTTCTTTTTCTTTCTTTTTTTTCAGCTGTCATCCAGACTGTGGGGATAATAGGGCCAGTGTTTGGATTCATTTTAGGATCGTTCTGTGCCAAGCTCTATGTGGACATAGGAGCTGTGAACTTAGGTATTCACCTGTTTGTTCAACTGATAATGACTCTGCACTGATCATATGATGATGAGGTTTTGCACATCTCTAGGAAATGAAATCCAAGCAACCTTAGCCGAAAAGGTATTTGATATATCTTGTTGACCCTGGAGCAACATTTTAAACCAAAATTTAGTCTTGGTCAAATCCCTACACCTAAACCTAACCTTAACCATGAATAATCCCTTAAAACCAGAGTAAATGAGATGAATGACACTGCGGCAAACACTGATTGTAAGCCTAAACATTACAAAAACTGTAAACTAGCTCTTCAAATCTGATTGGTTAATCACAATGTTGTTTCAGGGTCAACAAAGATTGTTGATCCAGGAACATGCTGCATTTGGCCAAATCACGTTCTGCAATCGATTGAAAAGGTCACTTCTACAAAGTTGGTTCAAAGGTTTAACTTTAAAAAAGAACTGTGATTGCACAAGAGGATAATTCTATATCAAGTCAGTGATCATAATTTTTACTAATAATTTATAGAATTTCTAACCCTAACTATAATAACTCTAAAAACTATATATTTAATGACCCAGTAGGTTACCTTTTGACTAGTCTCAGCCTCAGACGTCACGCCCACAGAATGTTGGCTTAACATCTGATGCATATGGTACACTTAACTGGAAACCCTTCAGGAATGTCGAAGTCATCAAATGATTGGTTGAATTTTTCCGGGTGATGCAAGTGTCGCAATTATTTTCGGTTCGCCGGGAAACAAAGCGCAGACGTATGATTTTGGAAAAAAAAAAACGTTGTGTTTACATGAGTGAAAATAAGCATTTATTAACAATAGTTAAATGTTGGATTCTAAAAAGTATGTGAGGTTCCCAGCAGATCCAATTTTACTATCCCCTCCTAAAAGTGTTAAAAAGTGGAGAGATATGCTTCTAACAGATGTTTACCGCGAGCGTCTCATCGGGATTTTCCATGCTGACTAACCAGCGTGACTTGTTGCACGCCGTTCTGTTGTTGTGGGGACATTTCCTGAATGAAGCGAACTGTGATTGGTTGTTTGACATGTCAGTCAAAAGGTCTTATGGGCGTGCCTTGACCAAAGAAAGCAGCTATGAATTCCAGACCTTCAACCGTCAGTCTGAAGGTTTGGCTACGCGAGACTACCATTTGAATAAAGAGGTCTTCGGTCATATTGTTTGTTAGAATTTCTAATTATAAATGCTTCTTGCTCATTTTGTGAAAATGCACACCAACATTTATTATCATAATTTTTAGATACCATCACCATCAACCACAAAGACTCACGCTGGGTTGGTGCCTGGTGGTTGGGCTTTTTGTTAACTGGAGGAGTGATGTTACTGGCTGGAATTCCCTTTTGGTTCTTTCCCAAGTCTCTTCCTAAGCAAGGAGAGACTGAAACTGAGGAAAAATCGAATGTTGTAGAGGGCGAGCAGGACCATTTTATTACCGACAACAACAAACAGAGTAATGTCCCCGACAAACTAGCTATGGTTTCTATGGCAGCTTTGGCTAAAGGTGTGCATTTAATTAAATATTTCATTTTTCACAACATTTTATTTTTTTATTTGATTGGTTTGGTTATTGAGCCTTCATAATCCTTCAACATATGTAAAGTTATTGAATGTTTCTAGATTTTCTGCCATCACTGAAGAAACTCTTCACCAACACAATTTACATGCTCCTCATTTTCGCCACTATCCTACAAGTCAATGGTTTTGTAGGAATGATAACATTTCAGCCAAAGTACATGGAGCAAACTTATGGGCAGTCAGCATCAAGGGCCATATTTTTAATAGGTGAGTATACATTTGCCTATATTTTGCAAATTTGCCTCTGTTCCCAGAAGAAGGGAACAGAGACGTCACGTCAGTGACCGACGAATAGGAATCTCGCTTGGAAATGCCAAAACAACTCTGCGCCTATGCAAACACACCAATGATTTTCATTGGCATATGCTAATTAGGATCAGCTGAACCCAATCGCCTTGCGAGTATAAGT
This sequence comes from Enteromius afrohamiltoni, assembly GCA_034779775.1. Lineage (NCBI taxonomy): Eukaryota > Metazoa > Chordata > Actinopteri > Cypriniformes > Cyprinidae > Enteromius > Enteromius afrohamiltoni. The sequence goes on from JAUYWG010034054.1 coordinate 6,004, forward strand.
AGGTCAGCCGATCTAGCGTTCATTAGGTCTTCGCTGAGGAGCCGAGCCGGTGTTACGGCCCCTAGCGGCGGTACAGCCCCTATGGTGACGGGACGTGACGTCTCCGTTCCCTTCTTCAGGGAATGAGGGTTACAATACGTAACTGAGACGTTCCCTTTCAGTCGGTCACTCTGACGTCAGGTCGGTGACCGACAAATAGGGATCCCTACCAAAGCGCCATAGAGACTGTCCCTTCCAGCCCCATGTAAGAGTCACCAACCCCCTGTGTTTGGTCTGTAGGAAGGTAGACTCTGCACATGGACCAGTACCACACAATAAGTAACTGGACACTGGGACGTCTACAGAGTAGGACGTGCTGAAGTCTTTTCCTTTCAAAAGTAAGACACAACTCACATATATCATGAAACAATTCAATGCATATGGAATATAGGAAGAGATTGTACTCTCAGAACTGGGGAAGGTAGTTCTTACCTATACCACCTGAGAAGCTCAGGGTTACACTCAGGGGTTCCCATCCCTCTAGTGGTTCACAAGGATACATCACCTTGAGGGCCTAATGCCAGATGATCCGCCACATCCGACTGCCGAGGGGATCGGAGGACTCACAGCATCTACTAATAAGGATTACTGGAGAACATATACCAAACCGACCAAACAGGTCCTACTCCGGCTCTTCAGCTTTGTTAGAGGTGAGAACATGGGTGGAAACCGGTTCAACACGTAAGCTATAAAACCTAGCGAACCCAACCTGCAGCTCTACAATGTCAACAAGTGAGGTGCCTCGTGCCAAGCCCAGGACGACGCTACACTTCCAGTTGAGTGAGCGCGTACACTGAGGGGACAGAGTGCACCCTGAGCCTGGTATACCAGGGTGATGGCACTCACTATCCAGTGGGCCATCCTCTGCTTACAGACAGCATTCCCCTTCTGCCGACCTCCTCGACAAAAAAAGAGCTGGTCTGAGGTCCTGAAGCTCTGTGTCCGATCTACGTAACATCGTAATGCTCGGACAGGACACAGCAACAGTGAGGTTGGGTCTGCCTTCTCCGAGGGCAGCACTTGGAGGTTAACTACCTGGTCTCTAAAGGGAGTGGTAGGAACCATGGGCACATAGCCGGGCAGAGGTCTCAGGGTTACCTGAGAATCCTCTGGTCTAGACTCAAGGCACGAATCGTCGACCGAATATGCCTGTAGGACCCCTACCCTCTTGATGGAGGCCAATGCGAACAGGAGGAGCGTTTTCATTGATAAAAAACCTCAACTCGACTGCTGGTAAAGGCTCAAAGGGATCCTCTCTCAATGTTCTGAGCGCAAGAGGGAGATCCCAAAAGGGGATAGTAGAGGGCCGACCCCTGAGGCCAGCTGAGAGCCAGGGCATCTCTGCCTAAGGTTCCCTTGGTCAGAGCACAAAACAAATGTCAATGAGAGGTCTCTGGGGAGGCAAACAGGTCTACCTGTCCTGCGCCGAATTTCTCCCAATTCAGCTGGACCATCAGGGGATGGAGTCTCCATACTTCAGGGAGCACCTAAGCTCGAGACAGCTCGTCGGCTGTCTGGTTGTAAACACCTGGAATGTGAATGGCGCGAAGCAGCCTCAGATGCTTCTGACTCCATTTTATTGCAATCAATGTGCTAATGCAGATGAGGTTCCGTCCAAACCCCTGAGACTGCATGCCCATTGTACGTGGCATCCCATCCTGTGGTGGAGGCATCTGTGAATACCACAGCATGCCTGGAGACCTGTTCTAAGGGCACTTCTGCCCGAAGAAACTTTAGGTCTGACCAGGGGGAAAAGGCTAGGTGACAGGCTGGAGCTACTTGAACCCGCAGCGAGCCACTCTTCCACGCCCACCTCGGGACTCGATCGTGGAGCCAATGCTGAAGCGGTCTCATATGGAGCAACCCCAGCGGGATTACCACTGAAACCACTGGCATATGCCCCAGGAGCCTCTGAAATTGTTTCAGTGGAACCGCATTCTTGTTCTTGAACCTATTCAAGCATGTCAGCAGAGACTGAGCACGTTCCTGTGTGAGGCACGCTGTTTGGGTGGCCGAGTCCAATTCTATCCTGAGAAAAGAGATCCTCTGCACCAGACAGAGTTTGCTCTTCTCCCAGTTGACCCGAAGACTCAACAGGGGAGGTGTCGTAACACCAATTCCCTGTGTTCGCATAACTGAGCTCTGGACTGTGCTAGTATTAGCCAGTCGCCGAGGTAGTTGAGTATACGAATCCCCGCCCTCAGTGACGAGCAGGCTGAGGCTGTGCCAGCAGGGCCCGAGTGCAGCTGGCTGCCTGTGGCGGATGTGACGGAAGTCTCAGTCTGCTTCTTTGGCGGTGGGGACAGCTGGGCAACGTCTCCACCGCGTCGCCGAAGAGGCCGGTTTGTGACACAGGGGCATTCAAGAACCTAATCTGGTCTGCATCACACATGTCCACAAACACAGGGCATGTGTCATAACCTTCGTCGCACGAAGCGCAAGGTCTGTCGCGGCACAAGCTCGAAGAACTTCTGGATCATGGCCACCCTTGTGCAGAGCTCTCAGTGCCTTGGCCTGATGCACCTGCAACAACGCCACAGCGTGTACGGAAGACGCAGCCTCTCCTCAGACATTATAAGCATCATCATCGACGAATGTCGCCCGGGAGGGGAGCGACGGGTTACCCTGCCAGAAGGTAGAGCCTGCGGACACAGTTGCATCGCAACAGAGCTATCTGGGGGACCCCCGTGTAGCCCCTCACTACGCCACCGTCAAGGGTGGTGAAGGAGGATGATCCACTTGATCGCTTCCTGGCAGTAAAAAATGCCTTCCACGACCAAGTAGGCTCATCATGCATCTCCGGGAAGAAAGGCACCGAAGTGGGCCTCCGTACCTCAGTACGGGGCACACCTCAGTACCAATCATCCTGCCTCAGAGGCTCAGGATGTTGTGGAGGGTTCCACTTAATCCTGATTTCCTTGGCGGCCCGGGAAAGCATAGCGACCAGGTCTGAATCAGTATCCGGCATGGTTGAGTGTCCATCGGACACTGCTCGAAAACCGAATGCCTCATTTCCAGAACCGTACTCTCCTTCCGATGCAGTAACCGACATCTGATCATCAGGGGGAGCTTTAAAAGTGACATCTGACACCATTTTAGGTTAATCAGGCTGCCCAAATGGAGACTCCAACAGTGTCAGAGTGCGGGCGACAGGAGGCGCTCCCCGAGGAGAGTTCCCGACTGTCACTGTAAGGCTAGCCCTCTCTCCCCCGGAACCGGAAGCTCTGTGGACGCTGCCAGCGCGAGCCCCAGAACACGAAAAAGGAATAGAGACTTCCTTCTACAGTCAAGTAAGCCTTATCCACAACTCCGAAATAGTCATCTTCCTGCATGAGAAACATGAACTATCTACGAACGCCGCTTTAGCATGCTCAATGCCCAGGCATGTAAACAGCATTTGTGACCGTCCGCTGACGCCAAGAAACGGCCACATCCAACAATGCACTGATGGTATGACATTCCTCATTAAAGGAAGCATCGTTAAAAAGACGTACCACCCGTGGCTTCCGGAACGTTCGCATGAACTGCTTGGCTCCGAAGCGAAAAGCTAATGAACGCTAGATCGGCTAACCTACTTATACTCACAAGGCGATTGGGTTCAGCTGATCATAATCGGCGTATACCAATGAAAATCATTGGTGTGTTTGCACACACGCAGAGTTGTTTTGGATAATTGCACACAGGAGTCAGCCGCGCCATTTCATCGTATCGTATATGTGAATGACACAGATGCGCACTTTGTTTACTGCACACATACTGAAGTGCACAATGCTCTTGATGTTTTCAGCATCTGCCATCTCACTAAATGAGGACATAAATACATCATAAATACATCCCCAGAACTGCTCTGAGAGTCACTTCATGAGCACTTGATCATTAAATTTGAGTAAAACTATCGTTGTACTGTATATACATAGACCTGACATAGACTACACACTGGTCATTATGGCAACCTGTCAAAAAATATTAATCACACAATACGCTATTTCTTCCATGTTTTCATTTTAACAGTAAACTCCTTTAACAAAAAAAAAAAGTTTCTCATTTGATTAAAGATAAATTAAATAATGTTGTATGGCTTTATCGTCACTAAACTGTAAATTAAAACTATGTGACTAAACTAGAAATACTGTCACTATAGGCCAAGATTAGACTATAGGAAACTGAACCAAGTCTGTCTAAAATAGGCTATTAGTGTTATAGTTTCATTAAAATAGTTATGGCATTCTTAACTTCCACAATGCAGCTATGGAGACAATTAAATTATTTACACTCATTATATATGTTATATCTATATATATATTTTTCTAAGTTCTATTGATGTGCATGAGATGATAAATTGAATAGTCACCTCTTAATAGGTTATGATTTAATCATCAGAAAAAAATAATCACAAATTATGAGAGGTTATGCTATTACACATGCATTTCTAATATGTAAATTATTGAATAATACATTTCCCCAAGCTGTTTAGCTGTAAAACAGTATTCATAGGCTTAATCATGAAGCATACAGTGGCCCCAGATTTAACTCTTTCTTTACATACCCTTATTGCAGATGAAGTGGATTTAAGTGCAACCAACACCAGGGAAGGCAGTTTTTGTTAGAGCTCTTGTTATTCTGAATTTTGACGTTCATTTTAATTTTTACACCTGACATATATATTGGTTCAAAATATCGGTTATCAGTCTACTTGATCTTTAATAATCAATATCAAGGTGTCCCAAACTGGGTTTGTGAAGGAACTACAGGGTTTTTATATTGGTTTAACAGAAAGCTAATAACTAATACAAAAACTAAAACATTTAGTTATGGTTCAGAAAGCATATTCATGTCCAACACTGTATAATGAATTTATTCATCTTTTATCTTCCCAGGCATTTTAAAATTACCAGCTATGGCTTTGGGAATTGTGACTGGGGGGTTTGTAATGAAGAAGTTCAAACTCACTATTCTTGGGACATCCAAGTTCTGCATTACAGCATCTTCTCTGAATTTCTCTATGTTGCTTGTTCAGTATTTCCTTCAGTGTGACAACTCAAACGTTGCTGGACTTACAGTGTCATATCAAGGGTAAACTCTCCAGAAATAATATTACAGTTCAGTGTGTTTTTTATCACCATTCTCTCTGGCAGCAAATCTGAGAAGTCAGTGGAAATGATGGGATTAATGTATTGCATCTTTTATGTTATTATGTTCTGTTAGGTTTCAGAGGCTTCATTTTTAAGTGTGGCAATTTTGACATTAATGTCTTTTAACTTCTTCACTTTTGGATAAAATTTGTGAGTTAACAGTTTTAATTTTCATTGTCACGCAACCCCAATTCTGGAAATGTTGGGATTTTTTTTATTTTACTTTTTATAATAAAATGAAAAGTAAAAGACAAGCCAATATTTTATTTACTCTAAATGAACACATTTAAAAATGTTATGCTTGCTAAAGGGCAAAAAGCTTCAGCTGGGAGAACATCTAGCAACTAATTAAGTTAACTGACATCAGGTGTATAAAATGATTAGCTATAAAAGTAATGTCTTACAGAAAGGCAGAGTCTCTCAGAAGTAAAGAAGAACAGAGGCTCTCCAATCTGTGAGAGTGCATAAAAACACTGTAAAATACACTGGGGCATAGCATCATCAAAATATTCGAGAAATACGTCAAAGACAATCACAAACTTTTCAGCAGCTGGAATACTATATCAGGCAAGAATGGGAGCAAATTTCAAAACATGACCTCGTCCCAACTATTTTAAGACCTGTAATGCAAATTTGAGCGAGCATCAAATTTGAAATGTGCTCATTTTGCATAAAAAACAAAACAAAACAAACAACAACAAAAGAATTCTCAGTTTAAACATTTCTTAAGTTATCTATGATGCATTATAAATAAAATATTGGCTCATTTGACTTGTGGCTCATATTTACCCTGTTTTCTTCCTCCATGAGTTCTTCCATGGAACTTCTTCCTGGCTGTGCTCTGAGACTTTGTCTGGTTCTTTCTGCTCTATTCCTGTCCCTGGTTCTTCCCACTGTCCTCTCCACCCTGCTGTGATCTCCTTTGGTTCCCTGCATTATGCCAGTTAATCATTCATTAATTAGTTTCAACGGTTTTAGTTCACTGTGTTCCCATTCTTATCATGAATGGGAACACAGCCATGTTACTATATGAAAAAAAACCCTCAAAAATTATTGGGGGTTTCTCAGATCCCAACCAGAGCATCACAAGAAACATACAATAATTTTGTACTCTATCAGGTATAACCAAAATAAATATGAAGTAGTTTAATTATTCTGTCTATTTCAAACAGGGTTCCAGAGGTTTCCTACCAGCAGAATACACTAATATCTCAATGTAACATGGGTTGCACTTGCTCTCTTAAGCACTGGGATCCCATATGTGCCAACAATGGCTTGACCTATGCCTCCCCGTGCCTTGCTGGCTGCCAAACCTCAACTGGAGTTGGCAAAGAGATGGTAAGCTTTTTTCCACTTTTCTAGATCTTTATATGCCTGTTACTCAACTGTTTTACCCACAGACTTTTATGCTTCTATAGTTTTTTTGTTGTTGCGTATCGATAGTACCACATCAATGTTTACTTACAGTGACACATTTGTGTCAACAATCTCAAAGGCCATAATCTGCTGTCATAATATTTACCCAAGTGATATGAATTTTAGTAATGAATTTTATTTCAATTAACAGAAAAATACACTGACAGTGGCAGAGAAACTATTTTTTTTTGTAATATTCTAGCATTCTATAACTAAAGTTCACTTAATGATGTTTACAAAAAAATTTGGGAGGAGCATGTGCAGGTAATAATAGCCCGCTCATCGCCAATCGTCTAATCATCCAATCTCCCAATCAGATCCCACGTCATTTCCTATAAATAGTCAATAAATAGTCTTCCAGTATGTTGATCTAAGCATCCCTCCTCCGCCCCTGCACCTCTTCCTCTTTTTTTTCTGGGGGGAGCTCGCAGAGTTCATTCATGGGAGTCATCCTTCTGAGATTGAATGTTGACAGAATGTTTTTTTTTTGGGGGGGGGATTGGGAGTGGGACGGGAAAGGTTTGAAAATCCACCCCGTGTCATCCTCTATTTTGTAGTAGTTGACACAATCTGACTCTTTTCTAAGGTTTTCCACAACTGCACCTGTATCGGAGATTCGCCTCTTCCATATGCAAACATGTCAGCAGTACTGGGCCGCTGCCCTCGAAAGAGTGATTGTGACTTCATGTTTAAATTCTACCTGGCAGCTACAGTCCTCAGTTCCTTTTTCACAGCTTGTACAGCCACACCAGGTTACATGATTCTGCTCAGGTAATTATTGTTTTCAAAAGTGTAAAAACTGCTTTAACAGAATTGATTGTCTTTAAGAAAAGCTTTGTTTTTCCAGCATATACAATACATTTTATGATGTATGACATAACACTGATAGGTAGATTTACAGGGTTGAAGTAACACCAAGATTTCTATGAAAATACATAATATTAGCTATGTGTAGCTTATTTAAACAGAAAACTTTCATATTCCAAAGTTTTCATATTTGTTTTAAAAATGAATATATGTTCTTTTGACTCTTCTTTTCTTAGATCCATAAATCCAGAACTAAAGTCTTTGGCTCTTGGTGTGCATATCCTGCTAATTCGGACACTGGGTAAGAAGATTTTTTTGTACAATTTATTTTTTTTTTTTTTTACAAATTTGTTTTGTACTAATTTTTAACACTTTTTCAAGATCATAATACAACTGAACAAAAGTTGATTAAAAAAAACCCCCACAAATTCTAGGTGGCATTCCCGCTGCAATTTATTTTGGAGCCTTGATTGACAGGACCTGTCTGAAATGGGGCACAAAACAATGTGGAGGGAAAGGAGCATGTCGTTTGTATGATTCCATTGCCTTCAGGTTTGCAAACTTACAATGGAACTTCAACTGTTGTTGCTAAATTCTTTTGTTAATGAATGACCAGAACAATCCTGAGAATCATTGTACAGTATTCTGTCCAAGCCCTTTAGCGCCACCTCAGCTTAAAGTTGTCAAGTGAAGTCACCTGTATTTATATAGCGCTTTATACAATACTGATTGTTAAAGCAGCTTTACAGTGTCAACAGAGAAATAGTTTTTATTGTGAAAATGGTATATTTCTGCAGCTTATAATGTTTAACACTTTTCATTACTGCCAGTTTGCAGTCCTGATTTGTTTTTTACTCTACAGAAATTATTTCTTGGGTGTTATTTATGCCTTGTTTGCTGCATCCTTCGTGCTTTGTGGAGTCCTGTACAATAGACTGTCTCATCACGAAAAAAAGCACACACTGAAGTCCCAATTAAATGCTCGGGAGCAAGAAGGCAGTGGCGTTTCTAATGGCAATAGGAATGCATCTTTAGCTATCGTAAAATGTGATGGAAATCCAGACCAGGAGACAACTATCTGAAGTCTTCAGAATCAAAGGTGTTTATTGCACCAGAAACTGTTAGAAAGATATAGCTACTACATCCATTTGAAATGTAAATGTTTTGACGATGAAATTGTGATAAACTGTATGTTTATTGAGTTGACGTTGTTTGTTCAATTTATTGACCTTTTGCTACAACACATTTCAGCTATTTTCTGAATTTAATACAAAAAGTTGTATTTCTGTTATTTACACGATTATCAAAGCAAACAACTGTTATTAACATAGAAAGTAATTATAAGCAATGAAACCTTGCTTGGAGGTCCAGCCTTTAAGTTGAGCGCAGCAATATCCAGGTCTACATCTACAGTCGATCAAACCTGTTAGCGTCTTTGATTAAATCAAAGTTAATCACCCTTGCCATAGAGCACTTAAAGAGTCTACTAAAGAGTTTTAAATTTTGATGAAAAGTAATTGACACATTAGTGTCTGTATGGGGCCATTGTACGTATGATTTTACAGACCTATTCCTAGATTTCACAGATAAATATGTGTCACGGCTGTGATAACCTTACACTCACCTGACTGATAGGTGTTTGTGGTGGTCAGTCATGCAGGAAATGGTGCAATTGAAGATGACAACTGCTGTGATAAGATTGACACATATCTGTTCTCACCAATTTTTGTTATGTCCCTCCCCTGTCACATTCATATCCATGCAATCCTATGTGAATTTCACCATGAGTGATCCCCTGTTGGACGTTATTATTGTTTTTTTTGCTTACCTTGTTGCATTGTGCCTATAACAACTGGTGCCACTACTCACGCTGTATCGCTGAGGCCTGCAAGAGGACCAACAGACTGAGCCAACCAATAGGGACCGGAAAAGTTACCTCTCAGACCACGCCCCTGACACTCTTCACCAGTCTCCAGTTCTACAGTTCTTTGTCATTCATTCACCTGAACACCCCGTCATCCTTGGCCTCCCCTGGCTGGAGCTGCACGACCCTGTCATCTCCTGGAAGGAACACCAGATCCTCCGCTGGTCATCTTACTGCCATAAACACTGCCTCGTCAGAGCCACCAGGAGCATCCACAGTCTGCAGTTGACACCCGAGGAGAACACCGACCTCACCTCACTGCCCTACCTACCTATCTACCACAACCTAAAAATCGCATTCAGTAAGGAGAAGGCCACTCAACTACCACCTCACCGCCTTACTGACTGCTCGATCAACCTGCTTCCTGGCTCCATACCACCTTGGGGCAGGATCTTCCCCCTCTCTCAACCAGAGACTGAATGCATGGATCAGTACATCCAGGAGGAACTGGCCAAGGGATTAATCCGACTGTCCAGATCACCAGTGTCGGCCGGGTTCTTCTTCGTCAAAAAGAAGGACGGAGGCCTGAGGCCTTGCATTGACTACCGGGCTCTAACCAGAATCTCGTTCCTGGGGTACATCATCAGCCCGGACGGTGTTGCCATGGATGAGTCTAAAGTTACAGTGGTCTTAAACTGGCCAACTGGCCCCAAAACCTCAAGGAGTTGCAAAGGTTCCTTGGGTTTGCTAACTTCTATCGAAGGTTTAATAAGAACTTTAGCCAAACTGCCGCTCCCCTGACTGCCATGACCAGAAAGGCCTACAAACGTTTACCCTAGGGCCCCCGAAAGGGAAAGTGCCTTCAGCCTTCTCAGACAGAAGTTCAATACTGCCCCCATACTTAAACATCCGGACCCTTTACGTCAATTCATCGTGGAAGTGGAAATTCTCGAACACTGGAGTGGGAGCGGTACTTTCCCAACGCCAGGGAACCCCCGAAAAGCTCTACCCCTGCGCCTATTTCTCCCGCAAGCTAACCTCACCCAAATGTAATTATGATGTGGGTGACCGTGAATTGCTGGCTATGAAATCTGCCCTGGAGGAGTGGCGTCATTGGCTGGAGGGGGCCAAGGAACCCTTCGTAGTCTTCACCGACCATCGGAAACTAGAGTATCTCCGCTCCGCCAAGTGACTGAACTCTCGTCAGGCCAGGTGGTCATTATTCTTCTCAAGGTTCCAGGTCACTATCACATACTGGCCCGGATCCAAGAACGGCAAGGCAGACGCTCTTTTACGGCAGTTTGACCAGCCCACACAGAACGCAGAACCCGAAAACATTATCCCACCGGCACTAGTGTTAGCCCCAGTACAATGGGACATTATGCAAGAAATCGTGGAGGCCCAGGCCACAGAACCAGTTTCTGAGCTGAGGCAGTTCCCCAGCCTCAGTTCAGGCCATCCAGGAACCCTGGCAACCGTGGACCTCGCCTCTAACCGATTCTGGTGGCCTACCCTCTCAGCCGATGTCAAGAACTTCGTTAAGCACTGCACGGTGTGCCAGATGACCAAGTCTTCACACCAACGCCCTACAGGCCTGCTCCATCCTATTCCAGTTCCCCAAAGACCTTGGTCCCACCTGGCCGTAGACTTTGTCACCGACCTACCACCATCCAACCATCAGACCACCATACTCACAGTAGTTGACTGGTTCTCTAAGGGCTGTCGCTTGATTCCCCTCACTAAGCTACCTACTGCATGGGAGACGGCTCAGATCTACCAGGTCAAGAAGATTGTGGACTCCCAGCGCCGGGGTCGCATCCTGCAATACCTGATCGACTGACTGTTTTGCTTACCCATGTTTGATTTCTTGCCTGTGTATTGTTTTCCCTTCTTTGCCGCCTGCCCTGACCGATCGCCTGTCTCTTGACTCTGAGTTTGCCTGTTCTCTGATAATCCTGTTTACCTGTGTACCGACCACTGCCTGTTCGACTACGATCATTAAACTTGTTGCACATGGATCCAAACGACTCCCGCGACTCCTTACAGTTACAGATACAGATACAATCATTTTAATTATTGAAAAAAAAAAAAATCACACATTTTTAAGGGGGAGTCTTAAAGCTGTTTAATACACAAATGCAGCAATGATGTCTATCCCACATTCATAAACCCCATTCCTGTCAGACTTCAACTTAAATTGATGTGAAGAGCTTGTCCAGAGAGAGAGAACACTTACATACATTGTGCGTAATTTGTGTGTATTTTGTGCTAAATTTTGCTACTGTAAGATCTTTTAAAGGGGCCTCTAATTCTATACAAAACAAACAAAACTCCCATTGTGAGTAAATATGCAAACTATTTCCTCTTACCAAGTCTTTCCATTGTGTTACAGCTCTTCTCAATTTTAAAAAGATAAAAACATACATGAGGACCTGTTGAAACAATCATGAATATGTACGTACTTAGCAGCAGAGGCACTCTAAATTATATTATTCTGCAACGTTACCACAGATCTGACAACTGACAACTCTGACAACTGTCAGAGACAAGTGTTGCAGACTATGTTCTTGAGGTTTGGGTATGCACTCCTCAGTTCTAGTGTAGTTAATACACATGCATACATGACAGTTTGATTCCCATACTGCTCCCACCTTACATAAAGACTGAAGATTCAAATGTTTCACTCTAGTTAGTCCTGTAACTGTGTGTATTGGGTTACAACTATAACCTTGTTTTCTTGGGGGTAACGAGATGCTGCATCATATGATGACACTTTGGGTAATACCTTCAGTATGACAGCTTCTGAAGCATGTGTGCAAGTATTTTGTTACATTGCTGTTATTGAGCGGCCGATGACATGGGGTGTATCCTTTGTGGACTGGAAAGACAGATCTGTGGCCCAGCTCTTTTATATTGTCAAACCGTCTCACCCTATTCCAAAGCCCTTGTAGGTCAGCCTATAGTTCAGCATGGCTTGGTGGGAAGTTTCGTAATCTTCAGGGACGCTGCAATGTCATTGAGAGATAAGTTGCTAATGTCTCTTCAACCTGTGGCATCATCCCATAGCTGTTCTGTTGAAAACAGAAAGAGAAGGCAGGCTGTGATGTGGAGGCTGTGCTCGAACTAAACACTCATCGAGCTTACTCATTTTCTGCGCTTCCTACTTTTTAGTTGGCCATTTGATCTTCAACTTGACTTGTCCACCACACAAGTCACAACCTCCATACGTTCTTTGTAAGCAGGGGATGAGGTGACAAGTCCTTAAAATCTTCTGCTACAATACTGTCACACTGAAAGCATTCCCCAAAGTGTCATCATATTTCGAGTTGACGGAGCACAAGTTTCCTCTAAGGGGAACTGTACCATAGTCTAACGGAGGTCTATTTTTCACCTCCAACTCCAAGACCAAAATATTTAGTATCAATATTAGATTTAAGCTGACAGTTTACTTTTCCAGTGACCACAGAAGCTTAAAAGGCTTTTCTTCATTATAATACAGAAAAAAATAATAATACAGCTGCATTTAATAATATATAAGATATATAATCTCAATATAAAATATATACAAATATATATTATATTAATGTTTATACTGTATTACTAAAAATCTGTTAGTGTTTTATGTTTATTACTTTTCTGTGGAAAAAGTTGAACATCCAATCAAACTATTATTATTTTGTTGATTATACAAATATATTTTACTTGACATAAATGTCATGAAAAGTCATGATTTGAGTTTGCTGCTGACCGCTATTTGATTTTGTGTAGGTAATATTATTTGCAGTGAGATTTCATAGTCTTTGTGACTGCACATAGGAAGTTGAGCTGAGGGCCAGTGTGACACACACAACATGCAACAAGTATAAAATCTAATTTCACAGCCTGTTTATTTATTTATTCATTTATTTTATAATTTTTTTGTGACATATTGTTAAAGAGACTGATTTGGAGGTTATAGTGTGGAAGGCAAAGATCTGGCAAAGAAATATTTTTTTTTACAAAAAGCCTTTTGGCCACTAGAGGGTATTGTCATTCATTTTTAAACACCGGCAAATTAATGGCAAATTATTTGCAGCTTATAAGAGTATGTATAAAACAGTATTGCAAAAGCCTACATCAGAAAACTTTTTTTATTTAAAATTTGTGGACCACACATTCTGTGCAAAAATAAATGATAATAGAAGTTTGTTTTGACTAGGAATAATTTATATATGAAAACGGAGGCTTTTATTATATATGTGTGTGTTAAACAACAATCTCAGCCAAATGTTATGATTTTAATAAGATTTTTTAATTAGATTAGAAAAATTTTAAACAGGTGTAATTTAGCTTCATTTATGTTCTTCAGTGCAAAACAAACAAACAAACAAACAAATAATGATAACGAAAAAAAAAAAAAAAAAAAAAAAAAAAAAATATA
>JAUYWG010034055.1:0-19648 GCA_034779775.1 Enteromius afrohamiltoni
ACTGAAGACTGGAGTAATGATGCTTTGTATCACAGGAATAAATGACATTTTAAAATATATTCACACAGAAAACAGTTCTTTTAAATTGAAATAATATTTCACAATATTAAATTAGATTTTTTTTTTTATAATGATAGTTTTTTATTCAAATTATAAATTATTTTAAATAATTTCCATTAACACCAATGTTAATAAATAAAAAAAAAAAAACATTTATTTTTAGGAATCATACTAATTTATTAATAATACATTTTAAATAATAATTTGAAAATACAAAAAGACTAAAATAATTCTAATAATAATAAAAATATATTTTAAAGCAACTGTTCACCAAGTAAAGTAGTTTATCTTATTTTTAATGTGTAATGTTGGATTAATAAAGCTGTTTCATTCAGTCAGAACAAATGTTATTTATTTATTTTTAAAAGAAACACAAGGCCAAACTTAAAATGAGTTTGTATCTTAAGTGGTTAGACTGGAAAAGTGGGAGAATAACAAAAAATAGTATGAGGTATTTCAATACACTTGCCTTGCCAGCGCTGTAATAAAAAATCCAGAATGTCATTTGAAGTACCTCTATTTTAATTTCAATTTATTTTTAATTAATGTTGCATGATAAAATAAGACAACATGGTCAGGGAATTGAAATGCAGAGCCTGTGGTTGGACAGTGTTATATTTCCAGTGAGTTGTGTCAGGCAGGGAAGAGCTCCAGACTGATATTACCTGTCAGGACGCTCTCAGACAAGCCCTCCGCTGACTGACAGCTCACCTGTGGCAAGAACCGCCAGCTCCAGCCCAGACACACTTTATATACAGCTTGAGAGACAGAGAGAGAGCAAACGAAGAAAAACAGCATACAGACGCGATAAGAAAGGGTGATGGAGGACAGCGAGGGCTATGAGAAAATTTGTTAGCCACAAAGAATAAAAAAAGGCAGTTTGATCGCTCCGCAATGTGCAGGAAAGAAGACGAGAGCTCAGAAGTCGCTGTGGTTGATAAAGCGGAGCCTAAGGGAGTGTTCAGCCACAGACAAGTTGTTTTTTTTTCTTCTCGCTGAGGCAGCGAGCGTCGTTCTCTCAGGGGACGTGCAGTTGGTTTTTTGCTGCCATCTCTAAAATGTTGAGCTTAGGCAGTGCAGGGCTGTTTGTGTGTGTCTGCTGGTCATCTGATACACTTTCTCTCGCCTAGGCCGGACCGTGGGGGTATAAACAGCGGTCAGGCTGCCTGTGCGGCTCAGTGTAGCCTGGCAGCAATATAATGGTAATGAAGCCTTCAGCAAGGTTGTCTTACCTCACACTGTCAGGGGCCGACACAACGCCCTGGTTAGGGAGAAAGCAGAACAGATGGAGCCTGTGTGTTTGAGTCACAGAGGCACTGCTTGTACAGCCTTTACATACTATTATAAAATTAATACCTGTGTGTTTTAAACCAGATGCTATTCAAATCATAATTATGCTAGCATACAACACATCTTGAATGCAGTGCAGATGAATGGGATAATAATGATATTTAGAGAAAAATTTGGACCTGCTAAATGTTTACCAAATTAAACTAAATTCATGTTTTTTATACTATTTACATAAATAACATACTATTTCAACACTTTAGGTTAGGGAAAAGTAATTAAAACTATAACCTATCCTTTAAAACTAGAATGATTGTATGAGGAATAACCTTCAGAAAATGTGGATAGTCATCCCTGATCATCTCCGAAAAGGGCTGAAGTCAACAAAATTAAGAAAATTGGATTTTGTGCCTCCAAATCCTTTTCAAGTGCCTAATGATCACATCTATGAATGAATTGAAGTCTTTTATGCTCCCCAAGGCTTATTTCTCAGTAAAAAGAGTAAATCTGAATTTTTTTTTTTCTATTTTAAAGCTGAATTTTCAAAGTTGTGTGATCCTTCAGAAATATTTCTAATATGCTGATGCTCAAAAAACATTTCTCATTATTACCAATGTTGAAGACAGATGTACTGCTGAATATTTTTATGCAAACCCTGAAATTTTACTCGGGATTCTTTGATGAATAAAAATACGAACTATTTTTTTTTTGTAGCATTATAAAAGTCTATCATTTAAAGGGGTCATATGATGCGATTTAAAGTTAAAACCAAAGAGACATTCTTCATAAATCTTACAACTTGTCCACACCCCGCTTAAACAACTCATTTACACACGCCCCACATTTCTACCTCACAGAGTGGGTTTATTTCATAAAACTGCTCAAATGTTTATGCACTGAGCTATTATTCTCACTTTGTTGTTGTTGTTGGTGCCATGTTCTGGAGAAGCCATGCTTATTTGTGCTTCCAAAAGAACACACAACTAGAAATCGGTGGTTAGGTTGTATTCACAACCCTGTTCCAGAACAGTTCGACACAAATATCAGAGTGTGTTCAGTGCATTTTCTAAATTATGTTACGTTTTCCTGTTAAAAGCACCTACTTACTATTAAAGCGTGAGTTTGAGCATTGTAGAGTAGTGCTTGTTGTCTACTGTTACTTTGATCACAAATGCAAACCTGGTGTTATGTTTATGAAGCGAAAAAAGACAGTACTAAGTCCTGATAATCAGTAATTATGCCTCATTGGCTTTCATTATTTTTGTGTCATAGCGCTGTGTCATCACGATATGCTAACGCGTGTTACATTTCCGTCCCGTGCTTGGGGTATTGGGCCAATCACGGCCCACTGAATGGCTGGTCAATCAAAGCACACCTTACTTTTTTTAGAAAAATGAGCTTTGTACAAATCGACCCGTTTCAGGAGGAGAAGCAATGATCTAGCATGCGGAAAATAATGTGTTTTTTGAACAGTACTGTAAATTAGTGAAGATCAAAAACTGCATGTTCTAAATCTTTAATGAGGTATTTTCAATATTTGCACTGTAGTTGATTTTTATCACATATCACCTCACAAGAACTGCCATTTTCGTGAAGATATACAAATCTGTATTCCTTATAAATCCATCAGACAGAGAAGTAGCTTGCCTGCACAATAACAGACGTGTAGCACAATGCTCACATGGTCTAATGTTCATTGATTTTTCTTTCCCTCTCAGTTTACAAAGGACCGCCTGTCAACCGAACATCCCCATGACCCGCGCGCTCAGTGACTTTTCCTTCTTTTGAGCAGGAACCCTGAATGTCCCGGGGACACGAGACCCGTTGTGATATTTCTACACAACACTCCACATCTTCCCTCGGCTTTTTCAGTGCCAATGTTATTGTTGCGCCAATTCCAGCACTAACGACCTGTCGACATGAAAATGACTTGCACTTATCACCGCCTGCTTCTCTTTCGTTTTATTCCTTCATTTCCCTGCACTCATTTGGCATTAGCATTTAAACTATTGCGCTGAGCCGCCTTGCAGTCAGAAGCTGAGAAGCCGCAGCTAGCGCGTTAGAAAACACTAGACGGGCTTCAAAGCTTTTCCCTCGGCTGGTGTATTAGCAGAAAGGCTGTGATCTGATAAAGGCCTTTAATTCGCCGCTTTGAACAGAGTTTACTGAAGTTTTGCTCATTTACATGCCGCCTAATATTCCTTGTGCACAAATAATGAGGGAGATTACCGAGGGCTGAACGCACACGTGAAGTACAAACCATTAAACGCGTGAACAGCAGCCTTTGTCCAATCTCATTTTGCGATTCTATATTTTTTTTGTTGCAGCTGTTATGTAAATGGCATGTGCGAGGAAAAAGATATAAAATAAAGCAATTATTTTCTCCCTGAAGTCAAAGCTCGATTCAAACTTGGAAAAATTTGATCAGCGTGGCATACCTTAACCTTACTTTGCACCAAGTGCTTCCTTTTACCAGGGAAAAAAAAAAAGGTAAAACTGGAGCATAACGACTAAGGACTGCTCTATAATGTTCTTTCACCTTTGAGATTGCAGAAGTGCAAGCGGCCACTTTGTGTATTGGACAGCGCTGTTATTATGTGGATTTTTACGAACTAACAACAAGTAAATGGATGGATGCAAGTCCACGGGTTTAACGCTAATGCTGCATTAATGAGCACTTGTTCCTAAAGCTGTAGAATTATGGGAATTGCGTTTAGCTCCTTAATGGCATGTCGGAGGGCTATAATAAGGAAAACAGCGTGAGAGGAAAGTCAGGGAGGGGTAATCATCAGTAAAAGGGTGTTGTAAAACAGCTGTGAAGTCTTTCACCCTTACTTTGGCTTCCTCCAGCGTGACCACAGGCTTTCCTTTCTGATGGCGGGCCGTTTGAGGCGACTGACCGTCCCAATCCTGGAGCTCCTCGAGGCTTCTGAGGTAGAGCAGGGCTTTCAGACCGGTGCAGTAGTCTTCGATAACCGTGAAGTCTTGGTTTTGTACTGCACTGCACACCTGTGTGAAAAACACAATTTTTAATAAAGGTGCACGTCTGAGCTGTGGTCTACTGATTAGTGCACATAAGGGTAACGCAAGTTTAAATCCAGCTTGCAACATTTCCCAATTCCATGTCTTATAACATTTCTGTCCTCGCTACTGTACTATAAATAAAAAGAAAAAAAGTCTAAAATAAAAATCACTGTACACCTTCGCATACACGCAACATCATGAAAGAATGGCACCATCTTAAAGCTGCTGTAAGCATATATATTTTTAATAACACATATAAAATAGCCCTAGCACTGACAAATATCACTGAAACGGCTGTCCTGAGAGTTCACGTGTCACTATGGTAGACCTAGACTGTAAACAAAAAAATAAATAAATACACAAATAAATCAAAATTAATATACAAATTAAATAAAAAATATAGATATTTTACAAATGAAATGTATAAATATAACTATAAAACAAATGCTTTTAAAAAATAAAATAATATTTGTTGCATGTACTGCCTATATAATGAAAACTGCCTTACATGCAGAAAATAAATACAATAAGCAAACATAAAACAAGTAATCATTAAATAAACAAATATAAAGGAAGTAATAAATAAAAAATTCTAATAAAAAAAAGATAATAAAAAATAAATAAATACAAATACAAATATATAGAATGCAAAAAAATTAATAAATAAGCAAATAAATAAATAAAAAAATCGAAAATGAAATACTAATAAAGTATTGGCCAAACATTTGAATATAATGACAAATATTAAACAATTTTCAATTAAAAATAAACTAATGAATGAAATTAATAAATGAAATTTGTGAGAATTTGAATTTGAATTTGTGAGATTTTCACATTATTTCTGCAGATATGTTTTGATACCAACAGAAGCTATATATGCAGAATCAAGTTTGTGACATGACCAATGGTAATTTTTGATTGATGATAGTTTTCTTTTGTTTTAATTAACATGAGTGCTTGTCAGTGTTTTGAGTAAATAAATAAATAAGGCCTTAGTTGTGATTTTTATGTAAACTATATTATTCAATCCAGCGATCTTTCAGACACCAGGTCACACCATTAACCACTACATCTACATCAGCATGCACGCTAACAAACACATGCAAATAAATATATGCACACCCAGGGAGCGAGAGAAACTGTGGTCATTAAAACCATGTGCCATCCTTCAAAAGAAGCTACAAAAGACAAACGTCAGCATGCTGAATCAAAGCAATACTACGATGCACATGCTCTGAAATGCTGAATACAATTGACCTTAAGAGAAATCTAATTCATTCTCTCATTACCGGCAGGGCGCAGACGAGGCCGATAACGCAGAGCTTATGCTCGCTCATCAAGCGCATGTCAGCGCGAGCCCGAGCCCTTTCCATTGAGTCTGTTCCGCTTCTGTAGCTCTGAGACTGTGATATGCAGCAAGCGCTTGAAGCACGGCTTTGTGCAAGTGTCTACGGCACTTCAGATGGCAGCCACACCGCGTCTTAAGGAAGCAGATAAGACACGCTTATCTCCTGGCGCTATCGCTGATCTGACATCAGCCCAAGTCGGCCCGAGAACTGCCTTCTTTCACAGGATTAGCATTCAGTCGCTTTGCAAACGCTCACAGCTGGTTCCTGACTCGACACACAGACCTTTGGATCTCGACTCTCTCTGAGCTCGTATCTGATATCTGGGATTGGGTTTGATAAAAGGTTCTTAGTCATAACCAGTTCGATTTTTTTGATTGATTTTCATGCCTTTAACAGTTCTGAACATCTTGAACTTGAACGTCTGCGGTCCTCAATAGATGCAGATGAAAAAAAAGCATTGTAATATACTACAGACAGAGTTTCCAGCAATGCTACTGAAACCCCGTACACCCCAAACCCCAAACACAATAAACAGACACTTATTTTTAACTCCATTGTTGTTGCTGATCACATGCTACAAGCACTCAGCACAATCAGTTTAGTTGAATATGCAAAAGAATCAAGCACAAAGAACCATAAGTTAGCGGTCTGAAGCAATTTAACGCCCTTTTGTGCCTCACAATGACATTTGGATTATTTTATAAAAGGTAAAAAAAAAAATAATTATATAAATAGGTCTTACAATAAATCAAATGAATAAAATGTAAAAAAAAAAAAAAATTAATGCAGAAAAACAGAAAATGCTTTCAATGGGACAATATATATGAATTTTAAAAAAACGTATTCTGTTGAAAAAAAACAAAACAAAATCAATCAATCAGTCTAAACAAACTGCTTTTCTGGAGCAGTAGCAACACCAATAACAGCAAAAATAATAATAAAATTTTATATAAAAAATATATATGTTACATAAATGGGTATTATAATAAACAAAGCCTTTACAGTACTTGTGTTTTGAAGTATTGCATACTACGAATAGCGTTACGTATATTACTGTTAGTGAGACTACCATTAAGACAAGAGTAGTTACATTTGCACATTCCGATGCTTAACATTGAAATAAACGGCACTTTAATAAAAGAAAAAAAAAGTACAGTGCAAAAACAGTGCCCTGTTTTGTTTAGTGGGAAAGGCGGAGGCTGCGAATGAAAGGAACCTAAATCGTTAAGTGGAATCAGAAGCAGAATCATTAAATTCCTACCAATTCCCAGCCTCCCTCCCTCCTGCTCACACTCACAGTGCAGACTTTCTCAGGGGGAAGGGGCTCAGATCATCGGACGTGCTGCGTCATTTGTATATTTAAAAATGAAATCCCACGCGGCATACCTCACGCTGAGAAAATGGAGGCATTTACCCTGGCTAGCTCATCTCTGGGAGATATGTTTTCATTAGGATTCTCATTTGCATAAAACTTGTTTCTCTTGCCGTTTACGCCACAGTTCATATCTACACACCGCGAGCGAACGTTTGTTTTTCGAACGACTCCAATTCAGTTTGATGACATTTCACCTTGATTTAACATCAACAAATACACGAGTCCACTGATGCCTGGAGAGTAGTTTAACAATTGATTCGCAATTATTGCAGTTAACAGAGCAGACGGCCATCAATAGGACGGCGTTTTTGAGGTTCATGGGTCTTGCGGTGAGAGGGCGGGTGGTCTATTGTTCAGCTATGAATAGATATGTGCCAAGACCATTTATGTTCTCTATTTACAGGTGTATTTTAAGAAAAATGTGGGATTTGAGCTAACAAATGATTCATTATGATGAAAAGAACTGCAAACAAGACTAAACGGCATGATCCTGTGTCTGATGGGGCTGTAAAAATCCCAGGCTTGTTGCTCTGTGAACAGGAGTCGCTGCCCATTATTGCTTTGTATTTGATGCAGAACATCAAAGATATCCTGACCCAGAGTATTTAGCGCTAATGTGGCTGAGTCCTGAAATAAATCTGAAGTGAGAATTTCTAAGTAGTTTCCAGGCAATTGAGACGGCAGGTCCTTTTTATCTGCTCTGAAAACTGTGGTGGTGCATTGATTTCGACTCCTTCTAAGATCTCAGACGCTTTTAGATTCAGCGCTCCTGCTTTTTCCATCTCCCTCTGCCCTCATCTTGCTCTCCCTCTCTCTCTGGCTTCTCTTTTTCTATCTGCTCTTTTATTTCCTGCAATAAAATCTTGGCATTTAGCCGTGTGCCATCTCCCCCCCAAAGAGATTCGGTTTGGCATCCAAATGTTACAATGACTATGCATGAAGCTCTTGTCCTTTTTGATTCGCACAGATTGACCAACACACCAGGAAAATATGAGCAACTGATATTTTGTCTGGCGCTTCAGGTAAAAGACTGTATCTTTATAGAAGTCACTGGAAGTAAATACATTTCACAAGCCACTGAACCAGGGGACTATATTTAGTCAATACAGTCTTGTTTGGTGTATAACCTTTACCCTTTTGTCTATGGATATGAGCAGAGATTATTTTCTTTGTTTTGTGTGTGTGTGTGTGTGTGTAGTCACACAGATGGAACATTTTAAAATTTAAAAGAGACAGTTTACCCCCAAAATTTGAATTATGTTATCATTTGCTCACCCTTACTTAGTTCCACCTATACGGTTTAACACAAAAGAAGATTAGCCTTTTTCCACCACTGAATAAAGAATAAAAAAAGTTTTTTTCAACTTATGTCACAATTCAATTTTTTTTCTTAGAATTGTGAGATATAAACTCACTATTGCAAGTCAAACTTTTGAGATATAAAGTTAGTATCGTGAGTTAAAAAGTCAGAATTGCGAGAAAAAGTCAAAATTTCAAGATATAAACTTGCAACTGGGGGAAAAAAGTCTGAAACAATTCCAAGTTAGAATTGTGAGATATGAATTCAGAATTGTGAGATAAATTCAACATTTCAAGAAAAAAAAGTCAGAATGAGTACATCAGTCTTTTTTTCTGGCTTAAAATTGGACTTTATATCTCACAATTCTGAGAAAAAAGTCAGTCACAATAACCTTTTTTATTTTTTATTCAGTGGCAGAAACAGGCGGAGGAGCAGGGCTTTCAGTTAAAATATATAATATAAAGTATATATTATGTTGCTTCTAACTCTATTATACATGCAAATCGAGCCAAAATCACAGCATAGACATTGTCTATATCTTATGTGTACTTAGTTTCATTCATTATTATTATTATATAATTATAAACAATTATAAATAAGGATTTTAATCTGGATTAACATAGGTAGGTAGAGCTAGTTCAGTAGGCCTTACAATGGCATTCTGTTTTTCTGACAACAGAAACCATCAAAAATATCAGTGAAAACAGTTATATTGAGAATTAGGGGGCATTGAATAAGATTATGTGACCACAGAGAAGCAAGATAATATGATGCACTGATGTAATTAATATGCAAATTGACATATGATGTCATCTAGCAATCTAAAGTGGGTTTCCTGTTTCTGTTTCAAGGTTTACAGATAGATGGCTAATGTGTGTGCCGTTGATATGTTCAGTGTTCATGTAAACAGTTTAATAAACACTTCTGGCACTTTTTTTGAGGATCTTAATTATCTTTTACCTTTTTATGTAAATGATTCAATAAATACCGTACCGTGCCATTCATACCAAGGTATTACCGTACTGTGAAATTTTGAAACCGTTACATCCCTAGTACTAAAAATTGTTGAATGTTCTAAAAACATGTTTTTTGTATATAAATTTACACTGCTTAGAAAAATAAAGGGAGCACGTAAACGACACAATCTAACTTAAAGTCAGTCACACTTCTGTGAAATCAAACTGCCCACTTAGGAAGCGACACTGATTGACGATCAGTTTCACATGCTGTTGTGCAAATGGAATAGACAACAGGTGGAAATTATAGGCAATTAACAAGACACCCCCAATAAAGGAGATGTTCTGAAGGTGGTAACCCCAGACCACTTCTCATTTGCCAGAGAACACCGGGATTGGCAAATTAGGCACCGGCACCCTGTGCTCTTCACAGATGAAAGCAGGCGTGACAGAGTCTGGAGACGCCGTGGAGAACATTCTGCTGTCTGCAACATCCTCCAGCATGACCGATTTGGCAGTGGGTTCCTCCTAATGCAAGACAGTGCTAGACCTCGTGTGGCTGGAGTGTGTCAGCAGTTCCTACAAGACGAAGACACTGATGCTATGGACTGGCCACCCATTCCCCAGACCTGAATCAAATTGAGCACATCTGGGACATGTCTCGCTCCATCCACCACGTTGCACCACAGACTGTCCATGAGTTGGCGGATGCTTTAGTCCAGGTCTGGGAGGAGATCCCTCAGGAGACCATCCACCACCTCATCAGGTATTGTAGGGAGGTCATTCAGGCACGTGGAGGCCACACACACACTAATGAGCCTCATTTGGACTTGTTTTAAGAACATTACATAAAAGTTGGATCAGCCTGTAGTGTGTTTCTCCACTTCAATTTTAAGTGTGACTCCAAATCCAGACCTTCATGGGTTAATACATTTGATTTCCATTGATCATTTTTGTGGGATTTTGTTGTCAGCGCATTCAACTATGTAAAGAACAAAGTATTCAATAAGAATATTTCATTCATTCAGATCTAGAATACACTTTTGAGCAGTGTATTTGTATTTGCAAATAATTATTTTTTTTCTTCAACTAGCAGTGTTTATGCTTGCCATAAGCATTTTATCAATGTTCCCATAACATTTTATATTGGTTGTCTAAAAATAAGGCATATTAGAAACTAAAATGATCAAAAGATTTGACCTAAAATTAAGACGTTAATGTAACGCAACCCAAAAGCAATAGTATGAAAGCGCTGTGTTATTTCTAGGGTGGATTCTAACGACATTGCTTGTTAAAAGCTTGCTTTGTGTTGTCGACAAATCTTTTGTTTTTCACCCCTCTCTACGGAAACATTTAGCAGTTTGAAACGAAATTACAAAATCCTGATGCTTTCTGGGCCACAAGTCATTTTTACTACTTGATGACGGTCTCTTTATTGCAGCTCGCAACTGTTTACATGCACCGGGAAGGACCCAAATTACAGTGTGGATCATTAAGATTGAACCAGCTCTGCCATTAGTGAAATATTGCTCCATTGCCCCCAAAGACCTCCCTATGAAAACGCTGTCCTGATCTCCTACAGCTGCCACTAAATGCAGCTATTTTACCGTCTCATTATGACAGGCGAAAATCTATCATAACAGCCCAATCTTATTAAAGCTGCAGACATTATACTTTACAACAACACCGTGAGTGTGAACGTTTGACATCATTGCTTCAGTAAATGAAACTCATTTGACTGTGTTACGGTTTTTCTTAATCTAGAAGCACTGCAAGATTTTTATTATTATTATTTTTTTTTTAGAATAATAACAGGTGCTAAACACAGGTGGGTTACTTTTATACTAACACACATGAAAGTCAATACAGCACCATGAGGAGCCCCGGATCCCCTACAGGGTGACTGCAAAGTGATGTATTCGGTAATGAATCAACTAAAGAGTATCGATCGACAAGCAGATCACATAGCTGTGGTAAAATAAAGTACACTGGCTCGCAGAAACCCGGTAACGTTTCAGCGATGTAGGTTATCAGCTTGCTTGGTTTGTCAAATGATGCTATGTAATACGAATCAGGACAGAAGCAAGCTTTCTTGACTTCCCTCTTGTTGTTCCAAACTATATGGATTTCTTCTGTCGAACACATACACATAAGATATTTTTTTTAATATGCCATTGGTTTAACTTTTTATGTTCTTTTTGAAAATAAAATATGTTATTATACAGTTATACAGGTTTGAATGACGTGATACTGAATAAATTGTATATCATTTTTTTAAATTATTATTATTTTGGGTCCAGTATCTGTAAAAATTTACACGCGCATGCTGTAAACACAAAAACATTTAAAAATAAATGAAACATTCCAAAAAACATTTTTTGAGAATAAAAAAAAAAATACATTGTTTCTAAAACATTTTATTTTGAATGTTTATATATAAGACATATTAAAAACTAAAAAGATACAGATTAGCCACAGTGTTATTTTAGCATCACTGAGATACTATTATTTTGTTAATATTTCGAATCGGTTTTTATTTATTTTATTTTTTAATTCAAATGTTTATTAAAGTCATATTAATGTTATTATGTGCTTTTGTTATTTTTAGTAATTTTTAAAATATATTTTATTTTATAATTTTGTTTCATTTTGTTTTGTTTCAGTATTTTATTACATCGTTAAAATGAGAAATGTTGCCTTGACAATGAAAATAAAATAAATAATAAAATGTTTTTAATTTAATAAAAAAATGTAATTTTAGTTAGTTAAACTCAATTTAAACTAAAACGAGAAATGTAGCCTTGACAATAGAATTAAAATATCATGTAACAAATAGGTTTTTATTTTTATATTTTAATTTAGTGACAAAATTGTTTTGCTTTTTATTATGGTTTAATTCAGTTAAACTAAAATGAGAAATACACTTACAATGATTTTAATTTCAGTTTCAATTTTAGTTTTAGTTAACTATAATAACCCTGTTAAAGATAATAGTTTGGAATCAAAATATGTGTTAAATCTTAGTGAAGCACAATTTGCAAATGAATGAATGATTCATCCCATCTGCAAAACATTGTTAAATCCCTCAATTATAAACCCAGGTTGATTACAAAAGTACTTTCAAAAACGAACCATCCTGATGAAAACTAAAAATCAGAGTCACTGCGCTACTGCGACATCCACGACCCATGTAGAATGTGCAAGAACCGCAGCGCTCAACTCTTGAGTTATGATTTTAATAAAGAATCTACTGTTCTCCAGGATCCCGTGCATCATTTGAATGGAATGATTTCTCTTCCCTGCGCACATTCGCTTGACTTCTAGAGAAATTTAGAGCCCAAAGACTGCGAGTGTTACCCAAGCTCTACACGATTATCTTTACGGTTTCGCCATTCTCTTAGTTAATGGGATAAATCAGGCACATCCTATATCCTGTCTTCAATAAGCAAGAAAAGTCAAAACTCCACAGGTACAACACCATTCGATCTGGAGAAATCAATACAGGATATGAATGGACTTCATTATATTATTTGTTCTTGGGAGAGTACTTTTGATGCGGTGCCGAATCGATGCATCTGCTTAGAAACAATAGCGCGAGTGCCTACAGCGTTTGTGTTTACACCGAGACGCTTTGTGGCTTTTGAAGAGCCTGATTCTCCCATTCACTTCCTGCGTGTCCCTTCAGTCCCGATGACAAGTCTTACTGATTGCAACAGTTCGAATTACAGCGCATTCACTTTCTGTTTATCCAAAAGGTGCTCGGTTCTCCATTGACCCGGGCCTGACCTGAATTCGACAGAGAACGAAAGCAAGCCAGGCCCGGCTGAGGAGGATAAAACATGATAAAGTATCTGGAGAGGAGGATGAATCTCACGGACGCCCTCTCTCAGCAGTCAGGCGCTTTGATGTTTGAAAGGACGCGTGTGTTCTCCGCAAACTCATCTTCCAGATCCAAACCAGCGCTAATCCTCCGATAAACTCAAAATATTAACACAAAAACACATTTCCTTTCATCGCTCGCAGGAACACCTCTAAAGCATCGCAAACAGTGATTATTTTGTGTAAGACGAAATACGAATTATGGCTTTTTAAAGGTGGTGGATCTGCAATTGAAAGCATTATGATTCTATCAAGAGCCCGAGTTATTCTGTAATTAAATTTTCATATTAACTCAAAGGACAAATGTCTGAATGCAGAAAAGCTCTTCAGATCCCAAGTGTTCCCAGCGAACAGGTAGGAGAGGGAAAGACATTACCGAAACATTAAATCAACCCTTAAAAATAGTAAATGCATTTATTCAAAGATAGAGAATCAATTTGCATACAGATTCACTATTTGATTACTCCCCAGACACAAGCAAGCCATGATGTGGAGAGTTTGGAAACACTTTTCAATCTGCAATCTAAATATTATGCTTAACTATACTGTATCTCATTTAGGACAAAGTTTTCTAATTAAAACTTTGTATACAGCCGAGACGAATGCAGGGCTGACAATACCAATTAAAAGTAATTGCGTATCAATGCACAAACACAATGCACACCGTGACAAATTGTGTCATAAACTACAACCGTATTCAGACTGCAGTTGCATTGCTTATTAATTATGGTGACGTCACATGGCAAGCCACCTCTTCCAGGTTCTGATGATGAGTTTGAGCGGAGCTCTGCTTCTAATGAGCTGTATTTTATAAACTAATAATCTTCTTTAATGTGAATGAAAGCAATTATAAAGCAATATACTATTTGAGGGACATCTTGCAAATAAAAGTAAACAATTTACGGCTTTAATACACTTTTTTTTTTTTTACACAAGCTATAGTGGTTTTATTATATACAGAATCATTATCGGATCATATTTCATGTAAATGTACATGGAAGGCTTTAATGAACAAGTCCACATGGCCTTTATATATCAATATTATATCAATATCTTCACTTCTAGATCCAGATTTTGTTGCTTTTTTTGGCTTATTTAGAATAAAGTGCTAATATTAAATATCCTGATGTGATATTGAACAATATCGTAGATTGAGACTTGACAACGTACCTGTAATACTGTGGCACCTGCATGAAGGAATTGCAATCCGGATTCTGCAGAATCGATGCCCCCGGTGGCCAAAATGGGAAAACCGGGAAGAGCTTTCGCTATGGCCGATACTGCTCGCAATGCGATTGGTCGGATGGCATTTCCTGCACAGATGCAAGCAAAAACAAGAAATTTATTGTTATCCACTGCAACCATTTTTGAACTGCACTAAAGACAGAATTTGAAATGAACTAAACAACAACAAAAAAACTACATTAAATTTAATTACAATAAATTGAAATCATAATCAAATTAAAATAAAAATGTGAAAATCTCAGATTTTGGGTGGATGCTCTACAGCAGACGTAAATTATGTTTGTTAAGTGGCATCTCACCCTCTAAAATTTCAGGCTGGGATTCTCTAGGGAGCGCTGCGCCTCCTTACATTACATCCTTTATTTATTTACCTGAGCTGCAATGTCTTGAATAAAATTAAAACCTCTGATCTGATCCCGCTGACAGACGGGGCCGTTTATCACATTAGATTTAACTTCATTTCACTGGCAGCCTTTTTTCCCCTCATTGATCAGAGAGAGACATTGTCTCTCCTCATTTGGTGCTGGTGTCACTAAAGACAAAGAGCGCGGGCCAGCACTCTCTCCCACACACTAAATGACCATTATTAATGATACAGAGGACTCGCGTTAAAGGAACACCATCTCAGTCCATCTTCTCTGAAGAAGCATGTAAAGTTAATGGCGTTTCCATGCATATTACAGAACACGTGAAACAACAGCTGATAAAAACATTAGATACGATATAACTTAAAATAACGGATATTATGTACGGTTGCGAGGTTGTTTTTTTTAACATCTTGACTGTTTCCCATAGACAGTAATGAAATGAAAAGCATGCACTTCTAAAAATGTTTTATTGTGAAGACCTAGCAATCTCATACGTTTCTTCTAAAAACTTCAACACTGTTTTAAACTGTGGTCAGGTTTGCTAGGATACCAACATTTGCAATCAAAAATCTAGTAATTTGAATACAATCTTAAAAATGTCTCATTAAATTCTTACAAGACATGTAATGTAATTGCTCCTAGTTATTAAAATTAAAGATCTGAACAAACAAAACTTATCAAACCCACATATTTTTTATTAGTCTATTCACATTAAATGTATTGCTCTATAAAAAAAAAAATGTCTGTTGTTAAATTCTCTTAATTTGCTTTCATTTTCTTTTAGCCATGATGCCATAGAAGAACAACATACAGTACAGAATGTAAGTTCTCATAAAAAATAAGAATCTTTTTTTTTATTATTTTTTAATAAATTTTATTTATTTATTATATTAACCATTTTGCTTCCTCATAGAACCTTTTGGTGAACAGTAGTTCATTTTTTTCTAATCTAAAGAACCTTTTGTGGAATGGAAACTTCTCAACCAACAATGCCAGTTAAAAACACTATAAAAAACATGTTTCTTTGAATTGGAATTGGAAAAAGCCTAAATGCATTAAAAATGTTGTTAATTGTTAGTTCATGATACCAAAATTGTTAAATGACAAACTAAATATTATTGCAAAGTGATTTTCAGAGATACACCTGAGATAAAAAAAAGTTCATCCACACTTCTGCGACACAATTCTGTGCACAAGCCAACAAAAAAACATTTGAAAAGCCATGTAATATACTGACACACATTCCAGTCTACTTAGTCAGGGGACACTTAGCAGGTCTGCCAGCTGACACTCAAATCTAATCCAGGGGATTTAAATGGAAGGAGGAACCACGTTCAGCGGCCGTGCAGGAAGCGCTTCTCAGGAAGAGATACTGACACCTCTAATTGCATTAGAAATGGATGAGCTACTCTCAATGACTGCAGCCTCTCCACAGGTAGAACCCTGTCACCCCGGCGCTGTTTACAAACACGGCAAAAAATAATTTGCTTTTATGAGACTCCAGTGGAAAAAAGAAATGAAAAGGAGAAGGGGAGGGGAGAAAGATTGACAGATGGTGACAAACTCCATCACGACCCTCGTTTTCTTAAAGCATTAGTTCAGCCCAAAATTCTGTTATTAAGTACTTACCCTCATCTCGTTTCAATTCGTTTATCTTCCGGACACAAACTAAGATATTTTAGATGAAATCACAGAGCTGACCATCCAAAGATAGCAACACAACTGAAATGGTCTCAGGTCCAGGAACGTAACTCTAAAACAGTCCATGTGACTCCATTTTTAAGTCCTTGTAAGTCCATTTATGGTGCAAACCACTGATATCACAAGGACTGTTTTATCGATGTATTTACTACATTTCTGGACCTGGATTATTTCAGTTTGCTGTTAATGCAGGGTCAGATAGCTCTATGATTTCATGAAAAATGTCTCAATTTGTGTTCTGGAGATGAACAAAGGTCTTATGGCTTTGGAGGGTGAGCAATTAATGACAGAATTTTCATTTTGGAGTGAACTAACCCTTTTAGATGTAGTGTGTTGTCTGTCAGGTCACTGGAGGGTCTGTGTTCGGCGGACAGAGGAGGGAAGGAGAAAGCTTCTCATGTCTGGTCAGTCCGAGGCGCTTACTAAAACACTGCACGTCACACCTGCTATTCCAATGAATAATTCCGAGCACAGACGGATGTACGGAGAAATCAGACAGGACACAGAGGCCTGGAATTTGGCATCATCAAACAAGAAGAAGAAGAAAGGCAATAGGAGAAAAAAAATATCACGTACAAGGAGAGGCAATTAGGGAAATACACACAGACCTGACCTATGGTATGATAATGAACATCCTGTCTAACTCCCTCAAGCGTACACACACTCGCGCAGACAGAGAATGCTGGGAATGGTAATTGAAGCTGAGGAAATATACAAGAGCTGTTCATTTGTATCAGAAGAACATAAGTTATTGACGCAGACGGGCTGCACAAGGTTTCACCGATCTGTATTTCACGGACGAAACCGAAATGTGGAATAAGATGTGAGAGGAATTAGAAGTCACGGAGAAAGAGACGAAAATGTAGATGAAAAGCAGGAGCTTGAGGGCATGGTGGAGACGTCAAACACGCACACCCATCATTAGCATACTGTGTTAATGACTAATGGGTAATGCTCACGCAGAACACTAGAGAGAACGGCCGAGCTTCGCTGGGTTTGCTGTAAATAGTCCTGTTCCATATCTATATATTCAGATTGTCATAATCAACGGAATTTGCTCAGGCTAGTGATGCTTTGGTGTTAGTTGCGCTCATACTTTTACACTCTTCATTTTGGCATTTTCTGGTAAAAACATTTATGTAAAAAGCTTAAATATAGATATATTTGCTAATGAAGCACGTTACCGCACTGTTTTAATTACAAGTAACTCTTAAATTACTTGAGAAGCAAAACTGCATAGACACTTGCAAGTTAACATACTGTATACTGTGTTAAGTAAACTGTAATTTACTTGAGAAGGTTTGTAATTTTAGACAATTACAGTTCTTTTGCCAAATAATTATTTTGTAGCATAAACCTTGCGTATATTTTTGTCACAAAATGTTTATAATTAATAAATGCTTTGCTTCAAGTAAAACTGACATTGTTCATATTTAGACAAAAATATTGACTGTATATGCAAAAAATATTTCCAAAGGATTAATTATTTTGGTCTGGATTTCTGCATATAATGAAGGGGGAAACACTGGATATATTTCTCAGATCAAAATGCATTCTCTGAACATAATTTGAAATGTACAAAAAAAAATTATTCGCAAGTCATTTACATAAATTGCTTTAAGGAGCAAAAAAATAAATTCA
This sequence comes from Enteromius afrohamiltoni, assembly GCA_034779775.1. Lineage (NCBI taxonomy): Eukaryota > Metazoa > Chordata > Actinopteri > Cypriniformes > Cyprinidae > Enteromius > Enteromius afrohamiltoni. The sequence goes on from JAUYWG010034055.1 coordinate 18,186, forward strand.
TTAATGAATTACTAAAAAAATTAAATTAAATAAATAAAGAAATATATATAAAATAAAATAAATTAAATAATATATATATATAATTTTCCTCATGCTATTTGTATGTTATGTTTTTTTTTCAAAATTTTTGATATTTATATATGACCCCATAAAAGGCCCCAGGATATGTCACAAATAGCAACATCTTACCAAGAATAGCAACACCCTGACATCTGTTCACATGCCCTATAATTTTACATACAAGCACTAAATATTCTTCAGAACATATACAATCTAACTCAACATGATTATTCTGGTTTGTTTATAAGTAGCCACACATAACCCACACCTCATCACCCTGACAGACCATCCACTGTCTTTGCTGACAGTAACATTAGTATAATAAGCAATTTCTATGAATATCTGATTTCATGTTACAATTATAGCATCAGAAGATGGTAAATGTGTGTCCTCCTTTAAATGTGATGTAATAAAAGACTTAAGATAACTCTGACATTTGGGAAAATGTCATCAGTTCACCTTTTCTCTTTGATGAAATGATGGCATTACATTTACACAATTATCCGATTAAACAAGTAACGTGCCAGAATCTTCTGAAAAAAGCAGGGGCCACATAACCATCACCACCTCAAAAACATCTGCTGACACGTAAATAAACTGACACAAAACTGAAAAAAAAACTTTGCATTTATCTCAATCAAGGTCACAATGATGCAACATGGATGAAAAAAAAAACAGCCAAAATGTATTTAGAAACATAGAAAGGATAAGCGCCTCCTTAACAAAGCACAATACGAAGACTTTTGTATGGGAACAGTGGAAGCTGTTTCTGGTATCACTGCTTTCTATCTAGTGGTCAGGGATTGATGCATAATTCAGAGGTCTGGTCAGCATGCTGGGCGTCTGTGGTCAGTTGAGGCCGAAGTATGTTTTGAAGTGTGTCAACTTCAGCAGAAATGACTACTGACACAGCACGGCACCTCCTACAGTTAAGAATGATAATGAATGAGCAAAAAAAAAAAAAACAAACAAAAAAAACATGTTATACTTTACTCTGCAAGTGCAAGCTTTGCTTCTCAGTACACTAGCTGTTCTAGACAGCGGTTTAGATAAATGTAGAATTACATTGCTTTCTCAACAATGGATGCTCTGCAGTGAGCAGGTGCCGTCAGAATAAGAATAATAAATAACAGCTGATAAAAGCATCACAATAATCCACACCACTCCAGTCCATCAATAACTGCTCTGTGAAGTAGAGCCGTTATTATCGGCCGATATTAGGCATTTTCCAAAGTATCGTATCGGCATTTATAATGGCCGATAAATTAATATTTCAAAAATAAAATAAAAACGGACGAAACACCCTTACTGGTAAATTTGATTTGGGACAATAATATTTTAGTGAATACTCAACTACAAATAACTATTCTTGTACTAAAACCTGCCTCTGCTGGACTGGAGCT
>JAUYWG010034056.1:1265-17332 GCA_034779775.1 Enteromius afrohamiltoni
GAGCGAGCCACGAGAGGTGCAAGAGACGCCGGAGCCGCCAAGATGTTGCAGTGAGAGGGGCCCCTTCCCGGAACCCTTTCCCTTCTACACGTCCTGACCCTCACCGAACCCTAGGAGCACGACGAGGACACCAGTTCCCCTTTTTATTTGGACACCTTATTCCCCTGGACACTTTATTTTGTTGAATTTATTTAATAAAAATAGCCTCTCCGAGGCATGACGTCATTCCCGTGTCTGTGTTGGCTCGCTCGCGACAGTATATATAGTTTATTTATTATTATTATAATATATATCACTGTGTAATACTGTTTCACAACCACAGATGCTAAAGAAAAAATGTTCAATCCTGCTTTTGTTTTTTAAAGTTTCAGCGGTTCTTTTTGCAATGTTTGAGAGGCATTTTGCGTGCGCAATTCTTGGATTTGTATGTACAGTAAAATGTACCCACGTAAAAATGTGTGTAAGCGGTTAAAATACAACAGTAAAAAAATGAAAGCATGGCAGCCCATTTCAGAAAGATCACTATTGTTAGCATCAGTTAATGAACAAGCTATTATGTACTAACAGCGCAGCTGGATCACACGCATTGTTGATGTTGTGTTGTCTGTTGTACATTACACATCAAGACCTAAATGATCAGGGATTCTTTAGCTGCTCCACACAGACAGGAACAGCACAAGCTTTCACACACTTCACCACATTATCACCAGTGCTTCTGCTGAGCAGCGCAAATATGTTCATGTGTTGATGTTATCTGTTCACAATGCCTTATTTTTACTGTTTGGCTTCAGTAGATGCTCTCTTTTAAACAGTTTTGAAAGTTGCAGTATATTTCTGCACTGCAATAATCCGAAAAATAAGGGAACTTTTCATGTGTGTAAATCAAATTGTCTGCAATCACATTATCAAAACCCTGAAGCTAATGACACTATTAAAACCTCAATATACCCATCTTTACATAGATCCACAGGCAATAAGAGATGGTTACGAATGCATAAACGAGCTGACGTTCCTCATAGCTGTGATGCATTTGAGCTGTCACACCTCAATTCAAAACCAGAAGAGGAAGATATACGTGGAGAGCTATTACTGCCTGAAACTTTAAACAGTATAAAGTTAGCAAGAATTTAAAACTATCAAACGCTCATTTATTTACGTATGTTTATACCATCAGTTTTTACTGCAGGGGTATTTTTTTGGTCTCACGTTGGAGTTAGTTTCACATTGGATGTGTGTTTATGCAAATAATTCAGATACTTTATCAAAACCATGGCTTGCATAGACATGTAGCCTGCAGCTGAGCATGTTCCCTGCGTTATTAACTGTATGGAACAGCTCTGTCAGACGTTCTGTTGAAGTGTAAGTTTAGTGAAACACAGAAGACACACCCACAATAACCGAGTCTCCAGACGGGGTTCATAAAGCATGAATACTCTAAACACTACAGCCGAGAGAGAGACGTTATAAAGAGTGTGTCTTACTGTTCTGGAGTTTGCAGTCAGGAAGAAATACTCCTTGGTGCGTCTGGATGGCAAGTGTAAACAGATCCCTTTTTCTTGTGAAGGCACAGCTGGTCATGTGACCCACAGTGCCTTGCATGCATGCAAATGCTGTGTTCTCAAAGACTGGTCCTGCTGGTCTGTGCTATAGTTGCAATGCTATTTTTTAAAGAGCAGTGCTATAGAGAGTTCTCGTAATGACTATAAAGCTATGAGAGCAGATTGTCTTGTATACTGTTTTTAATCAAACTAAGATGACTACATCCGTTGTTAGATGTTTTTGCCCTGGCCTTCAGCCCCAAAACCTTTTGAATGCAACATAGTCGTACAAATATGTGTGTCATGTTAAAAGGCACACTTGCTCTTCAACGCTCAACATGTCTCAGATATTAATATTAAAATAAAAAGTATAAAAATAATTAAATAAATTAAATAACTCAATATTTATAACTAAAAATCTATCCGTCTGTCTGGGTTAGGATTAGGGTTAAAGGGGTCATACAAAGCCAATTTTTCACTAGCTTATATGATTCTTTAGGGTCTCAATGGAAAGTTTGTAATATAGTTTGTTTTAAAATTTCTCGAAGAAAGTGTAAAAAATGCTTATTTCACTCACTTCCCACGCTAAAAAACAGCTTTTTCGAAATCACTCTGTACTTCTCTGTTCTCTGTACTTCCCCTTTAAATCTTTAGGAGCTCCGCTGACCCCGCCCCTCTTTTCCGAGGCACTCTCAGAGGGTCTTTTTTTAGCCTTTTTCATAGTGAAACTTGCTAATTAACTAATTATCAGGAAAGGCGATTTGCACATTTATTAAAAGACATTATACACACTGCTTCTGTAGGTGAGGCTGGATCATGAATGATTCACTCGAACATAAAGGCATTTCGGTTGATCAAGGGTGCATTTCCCTTCAGAACCAAACTTAATGTTAATCTTCTGTCGCTCAGATGTTCATTAATACATTCAACAACAAAACACCTCAATCTCTTAGAAGTCTTGCTTGTCTCTGCGCCTCGGACTGATGGATCACTCAGGGCGGGTTTGAAGTAAAACACCAGTTCAGTCTGTGTGACACGCTGCTGTCAATCAACTATTGTGGGAGTGGCATCTGTTGGTGTGACGCTACACCGACAAGCATTTGAGAATGGCTTGATTTCAGAAGGGGCAACTTATTCTTGTTAAATTAAAAGAAAACTACTGGTGGATCTTAATCTTTATTGTGGGGTGGTTTTGTACAGACACTCCCAAAACACATTTCAGTTCAAACAGCAAATGTAGCACCGGATGTCCCCTTTAAGGGTTAGGCTACTTTTTAGTGTTACAAATATTTCTAATGTTTTAATACACATATTCTAATAATGTTTTAAATACGAAAATGATATGGCTGTAGTAAATAAACCTAAATAAAACTTGAGCTGAAGGTTTATAATTATGTAACAATACAAAAGCTTGCCACTCCTATTTCCTCCATTGTCTAATGCTGACTTGGTCAAGGAAGCATAATAACTGGTATGCAAGGCACAATAAAACAGAATTCACATTTATAAGGTTAAAAGTTTACAAACTGATTTGTACATCTCACATAGTCTGGGTTTTGGAACTATTTGCACTTCATATGTCTTTACCGAACAGAAAACTATGCAATCTGGAAAAAAACAGAAACGCATTTGAAGTGCTTCAGGAAGTGGTTTCAGACACATTCCTGGTCCATTGTATATCTTTTTGTTTAAGATACAAAATTGCACTCCTCCCAAAACTGAAAGTTTTGTGCAGTGTGCTCCACTGACACATTGCAAGTGTTATGTAATGCACTTATCTGTTTTCCAGTGGGCTGGTTTATAAACGGTAACCCTAGGCCACTGTAAATGTCACTCAAAGGCCTGATTCAGCACTGGACACTTCAGCACTGCCTGTACAGCCTATTATGGTGATTTTGTAGACTCTGGCATGTGGGACTGTTGTTCTTGGCACTAACTGGTCAGAGGTTCGTATGGTCTACATGTGTGTAATGTACTGTATGATGCTGATGAATTCATTATGGGAGAGATTCAAACACAAGAGAAGCTAAGACAGGTCCAGCAGCTCTCTGTCTACATGGAAAGCATTAGCTAAGAATCATAGCAGCTTTAATGGCTTGTGTTCATGCTTGTATTATTTACAGTTCAGCCTTATAAACTGCAGTACAGGATGTGACTCATTCTCGCTGCCATTTCTGTCCCGATGACTTACTACTTAATTAATGGCTTACTGATCTATCATTATTTTATTGATTGGAAAATTCAGGAGATAACATTCCTTTTAAAGAAAAAAAAAACAGTATCTGCATCACTTTATTTGCTTTTCAAGAATTTAGCCAGCTGGAGCATAAATTAAGACATTCAAGACTTTTAAAAAAAATAAAGCTGAACCTAAAATTATATCTTTTAAAATTATAGTTTCCTAGTACAATAAAATAGCATTATTAGATACACATTATTATGCAAAAAATATTTATAAAATGCATGACTGGAATCTGAAGCCACAAGTATTTTACTTTAATACTTTAAGGCCTGGTTTCACAGACAGTGCTTAGCCTAAGCCAGGATTAGGCCATAGTTCAATTAGAACATTTAATTATTTTTTTTATTTACATGCCTTAGAAAAAGGCATTACTGGCATGCATCTTAAGACAAAACAAAGGCACTGACATGTTTTAAGATCAGTCAGTGCAGGTTTCTTTTATTTGAAACAGCTCATATTTACATTTTAGTCTAGCACTAGGGTTAAGCCTTGTCTGTGAAACCGAGGGAATGTTATTTTAATTATGTTTTTATGAAACAATTTCTAAGATTTGCTCTTTTTGGAATCAATCAAAGGTTAGAAAGGTTTAGAAGAACTTTGATTATGTAACTTTTTTTTTTTTTTTTGGTTAGACTCATGTAGGCATAACTCTGTAGAGTTTCATGTCAGAGTTCAAGACGAGAAGGCACATGTGCAACCTGCAGTGCCCAGAGCTGTTAACAGAAATAGAAATATTTTCTATTAAAAGCTGATGTAAATTTGAGCCGGATTGCTCAGCAGACAGCTGCTCACAGTTTCCCATCAAAAGAAAACCAAAAATGAAATATTCATATTCTGTATGCATTTTGTTTTAACACAGATTTCAAAGACGCCATTCAACTTTCTGCATTCCTGTAATATTTTTCAAAAATGCATTTTGAACTGATTTAGTGTGTTGTCATTGTAGTGCAACCTTGTTGCGGTGCTATTTTCCCCAACAACAAAAAAAAAAGGAAAGAATTGGCGTAAAATCATTTAGAAACAGTCAGAAGTTGCTAGGAAATGATTACAGTTTCATATACAAAGAAATTGCAAGTAACATGTTGAATTAAACATGAAATGTTTAAATTGAGAGACTAGTAAATAGGAATACTAGTATACAAGTAATGCATTGGATTTGTGAACCTAAAAAAGTATCAAAGTAATAAATCTCTTTATTATATTTATTTTTAAATATATTAAAGTTATATTCATTTTAATTTGATTAATCTACATATTATATTATTAAATTATTAGAATTATTATTAAATTAATGAAAGTATTGTATAGTTATTATAATTATGCACTGCCACAAATTTTAGTTGCAAGAAAGGGTTGCAAAAATAGCAATTGTCAATTGTAATCAAAATGACATGGCAAAATATAACATTTAGCTTATGAACAACATTTTCTGAATGGGCTTAATGTAATTTCGAGCCATACTTTGTACCCTGTTCAGGAATAGATTATTTTTAGGAATATGGACAAGTGTCTCCAGACTAGATTAAATGTCACATATGACCTCATAAATCAGGCATCAAAATTTAGAACTAGCTGCATTTGTTTTAATGGGACTCAGGGTCGTGTGACTCATCTTTGGACACCTTGTGCTCAGTTTCTGGTGACACTGATATGAGGGAAACCTCGATCCCATCCTGCAGTTTCATTACCCTCCTGTCCACCAAACCCATCATGAGGAGACGCTAAAAAAAGATGTTCCTCTACAGCAGCAGCTGCTGTCCGCCACAAAACAGAGCCAAGACTGTTTCACATTCAGAAAACCGCATTTCTGCTGTTGCCATAGTAACTGAGCTGCTGTAGCTTTAAGAGAGGAGAGCAGCCCTGTCTGACGTAAATGAGGCTGTGTTTACAATGGAGAACTGATTCGATCAGAGTGTTTATTCTTGAGCATGAGATCAGCACTGCATTGAGCAGCTCATGAGAAAACACACGGTGTCTGCAAAATGATGAAACAACACACATGCATCTGTGCGTTTGTCCGTTTGACATTGCAGCTGTCAAAACACATTCTCATGCAGCTTTGCACTGATCAGCCTGTGAACAGCAAGACCTTAAAGAGCTTAACTCTCTCTCTCTCACGCACACACAAACACACATGATAAGGAATTTCCGTGCTGTATTATTTCACTTCCTCTCAGTGTACTGACCTGTCTGTCTATGTGATTCTCTGTGGTCCAGTGAAGGCTGAGCGTCTCCGGCTCCTGTCTGTCTAAGTGACCCGCTGCACGGCAGCCCTCCCTCTGCCCACCATCGCTTTATATAGCACCGCACGGCATGCTGGGAAGATAGAAGGCTGCTGGGAGGGCGTGCAGGAATGTACAGTAGCAGTTGGGTCAGAGCCCATAATTGGTTGCTTCTCTTTTCTTGACATTTCCATATATTTTAGGATAAGGTTCAGCATTCTGACCAGTTTCACTTACATTATCATGTAGCTTCAGTGTATGCAGTAATTATCAGCCACAATGTTTGGCTGAACTCTTATCTTAAAAGGGTTCATGAAATGCAGTTTTATATTTGTACATTTCTCACAGTTTGTTTATAATTACAGCCTTTTTTGCACCAAAAAGGTACTGGTGAAGAAAAAAACAACACAGAGCCAGCTACAGTTAGAAAAAGGGCTGACAATAAAAACGATGGATGGCAAAGCCCCAACATACAGGCTAAGACTAACCTGAGAAGATGAACAGGGTAGAGGTCTGCATGGAATTTTTTTTAGTCCTGCTCCTGAAAGGTTATATTCCAGAGGCAAAGCTAGGGAATTATGACACAAAGGCAGAGCTTGAGACCGGAAGGCCTGAGGTCAGTTCAAACTGCTTGGTGGGACAAAAGACAGAGGAGCTGAAGGAACGCTCTGAAGATAGGGCCGAAGAACTGTCTGGAATTGGCAGAGGAAGGTTGGGAAGGCATTACATTGCCGAAGGAGACTTTCAACTATCTGAGATTCAAGCCTTGGTAGGGCTGGGCACAACAAGAGGAGATGAAGATGGCTCATGCACCTGGTCAGACATGACAACTTACTCAGGCTCTGGGATGAGTTGGATTGCAGGCTCTGGCTCCATGCAAAGCCACTTTGCTCCGTGAAAGGACTTTGCCAGGCACTAGCTCATCAATCTTGTTAAGGTTCTCTTTGGACTATCTATTTGCAGCAAGCACTGGCTTTAGCTTGGTGGTAGGTGTAAGGAGAGGTCCAGGAGACCTGATGGTAAAGGTCTTCTGGTCACCCATCCCCCCAAATCTCCACACAGTTTTTAGAAATAATCGTTTTCTGTGATAAAAACTGGGTTTTCGTGTAATTGAGAGGCCAAACCGCAGGGAAATATCTGCGTTTTCCCTTTGTGTAAACAGGGCCCTAGTGCATGCGAAGGGGCATGTCGTTGGAAAATCTCACCAATTGTAGAATGGGAGCAGCTGTGGGACACTGAGAACTATCTCAGACAAAGGGGTGTAAGAACTTAATTAACATACATGCCGCAGCTGTAATAACAGAAGCAACTGTAACCATATAAAAGGTTTAAGATTAAGATGTTCAGGGTTCATTCCGACTCTATTGAACCCAGGATAGAAAATAACTGGTCCCACTTTATTTTACTGAAACTTTTAAGTGACTTGATTGTGAAGCAATTGATAAATGGTTAGTAAATGTCGCTCCTCACTAAATTGTCCCCCTAAATAGTTAATGAAAAATTCCTGTAAATTGTGTACATAGAAAAACCTTAAACTGACATCCCCTGCATTGCATTTTAAATTTAGTTTGAAATGTTCTTTGAAAGAACCATGTTTCTTAGTTTTTTTTCTTATCAGCTATGTTTATTAGGGTTCTATGTTACACGTAATGTTGTTAAATGAATGCTTATTAGATATTTTAGTTTCAGTCTCACTATTATGGTGTTTAGTGTTTGTGTGAATGACACTGAGCACATTCTATATGTTTTTATATTTAAAAGCTATTTGTGATTAGCTTTGTGTCACGAACGAGACAGGGACAAGCAGATCCATTTGCAAGCTTCTTTATTCGTGGTCAGACAGGCAGGGTAACAACAGGAGCAAACATGTTGTAATTCCAGGCAAAAATCAAGGCAGGCAGCAATCAGTTAGGAAAAACAATAAACAGGCCAAGAACAAAAAACAAACACAGGAGTAACGCTTAGAAATTACTCACAGGGGAAATCAAGACCTCGCAAACAACTAAGGGAAAGTGTGCTGAATTTATACTGGAGGGAAGGGGTGTGTGGACGATCTGCAGGTGTGTGATTGTAATCAGTCCAGGGATAAATCTTGGGAAATGAAGTTTGTGACTGTGGGTGAAGTTCTGGCTGGAGTGCCCTCTGGTGGATACAACAAGGGACTCCAGCTGGATATCATGACACTTTGGTTCATCGTGTGACTTTCTCATCATCAGTGGATTTTTCAAAGATACAAAACAGATTTCAATACTTAGTACTAATAGGTTGGTATACATATTGGAATACATACTGATATTAACATTATCAGTTAATCAACTAAGGATGCTATATCCTCTGCTCTCCACCTCTCACTGACACATCTGGACAAAAGAGATACTTATGTCAGGATGTTATTCATAGACTTCAGCTCCATCTTCAATACGATCATCCTGCAAAAGCTGGTTGTGAAACTGAACGGGTTAGGTCTAAACACCACTCTCTGCAACTGGATTCTGGATTCCCTGACAGAGAGGCCCCAGTCATTTTGACAGTTCAATACCTCCAACACCATCACGCTGAGTACAGGGGCGCCGCATGGCTGCTAACTCATGACTGCACAGCCTTATACAACACAAATCACATCATCAATTTTGCGGATGACACGACTGTGCTGGGACTGATCAGCAGGAATGACGAGTCTGTCTATAGAGAAGAGGTGGAATGACTGTCTGACTGGTGCAGAGAAAACAAATTATCACTTAATGTTGACAAGACAAAAGAGATAATTGGGGACTTCAGGAGGACAAGCCCTGCCCGCCTCCCACTCAGCATCAATGGAGATCGGAGAGTGGAGATCGTAAAGAGCACCAAGTTCCTTGGTGTGCATGTAACTGAGGAACTTACATGGTCAGAAAACACCACCTCCCTAACCAAGAAAGCCCAGCAGAGACTACACTTCTCTTTTCCTTCCTATCCTTATCACTTTCTACAGAGGCACCATTGAAAGTGTTCTCACCAACTGTATCAATACCTGGTACAGAAACTGCAATGCATCCGACCACAAGCACCTGCAGAGGATAGTGAAGACAGCAGAGAACATTATTGGGGTGCCTCTCCCCTCACTCCAGGACACATTTCATAAGAGCAGTGTTTGCAGGGCCTGCAACATTGTGAAAGACCCCTCCCACAGACTCTTCTCCCTCCTGCCATCCAAGAGGAGATTTTGCAGCATCAGAGCCAGATCTGCCAGGTTAGGGACTGTTTTTAACCCCAGGCTGGCAGGCTTCTAAACAGCCACCAAGAAAATCTCTGACAAATACTTCTACCCCTCCCTAACACCCTGTCCGCCTATATACATACAGTCACATTTCTTCCTGAACAGTAAACATGCTGCTACCCAAAATTTGCACATACCATAGACTTGAATATACCAAGATTTGCACTTACATCACTACTTACTTTCTGATTGCACTGTTCTTGTTTTTGTTGTGTACAATGTCTTGTCTTTGTTTTTATTTCTTATTTAATTTTCATTGTATCTATTTTCATTCTCATTTTTTTATTTATTTAAAAATTCTGTTATTACTATTGTATGTCTGCACTGTAGATCCAGAGCTCTCACTTTTTGTCTCCCTGTATACGTTGAAATGACAATAAAGTCTACCTTGAACCTTGAATCAAATAATGGCATTTAACTGTAAATTTAACTTAAAACCATGTAACCTAAAATGTTGTTATCAAATTGTTTACGATCGAAATCCGGCAACCACAGCTACGGTTATTTTTTTGTGCGTGTTCGGAGCGATAAGATGGCTGAATACCTTTTAAAGTTAATTTTACTGACAACACAACATATATGTCCACTTCTGAATACTGATATTAGACAAATGAAACCGTTAATATCAATTTCATCAACATTTTATTAAAAGCAAGGGATTCATTCCCATGTTCATGAACAGAAAATAAATATAAAACAATTATGTACATTGGGGCAGTGGCTTTTCAAGGGCTTTCAAACTCCATATTATTCACACCATATTGTTACAGTACATGAAAGGCAAATCATAATACAGGGAGAAAATAGCTCAAATCGACTACAAAATATTTCAGTTAAATCATGACAAATATTATATATTGTTTAATAATTTACTAATACAGCTCCATATTTCACCTCATCATCATCACATCATATCATTATGAATCTACAGTAGGACATATTTTCTATATTTTATTGATCTGCAGTCAGTGAGCTAATGGTTTGGCCACTGTAGTAAAATAAATATTAGCAATGAGGGTTAGTTACATGCATCAGTCAGAAACATATGAATCAATATGAATAGTTGGTTAGCTTCTTAAAATAAAAGTAATTTCTTAAATATTTAGGAATTATACATAATGCATAAAACTTTCTTGAGTTAACAAAGAATCTAACATTGTTGAGGCATTTGCTTATTTTCTTCTACCACAAGATGGCAGTGAACTGACTTCAAATGTTTTCATTCCCTCCAGTAATAAGTACTCAAATCAAAAAATAAATAAAAAGCTCCAAACTTGCTAAAATTGTTCTACTTCCAAAATACTGCAGGTTTACATTTCAATATGACTTCCACATGAAACTGCCACCAGTGAGCCATTACTCTGCTGTTCAGTCAGCCACAAATGACTAAAATATTGACCAACTTAAGCAACTCGGTAAATGGTCACGGAAAACTCACTAATCACTTTAATTTAGAAACTAAAAGCTTGAACTCAAAGCACTGTGAAGCATGAAAGTGCAAACTCAAATGAGCTTTTATGCACGTTCACATACTTTCCCAAAGTTAACAACACTTAAAAATTCTTTTCACAGTCTCTATTTATGTTTGTTTGTCATTTAAAGATTTCTCAACCCTTTCAATAAATACATCTGTGGAGTTACAACAGCATCTTCAATTCAAAAGAAACAAATAGGAATGTAAACATCCCTAATGTCTAACAGTTTTACAGTGCTGTCAGCAGCTAAATGATTAAAGCCGAACCAAAATGCACTTGCTATTAAGAAAGTGAAAGATACTGCGGCAGCTGTGCGACACTGGGAATACTGTCAATGGACACGGACCAAATACTGCTGACGAGCTCAGAAAACACGATATCAAAGAATACAATCAGAGTCTCGATCAGGTCTAATTAAGGCAACAGACTAGAAACACGTGACAATGAGAAGCTTGATCTGAAAGACTGGCATGGGAAACAGCAGAGCGAATTCACTAAACGCCAGCACCACATCGCATTATCTACCCTCCATCCAACTTAACCTGGTGCTGATATGAGGCTTATTATAGAATCCACCAGATTCAAAGGTCAGAAGCATTTGCTTGATACAATTAGCTAACACTGCTTTATTACTGCCTTGACAAAGCAGGTGGAGCTTAAAGGGATAGTTCACCCAAACACCAAAATGTATTTTTAGGAGTCAATGGTTAGCGTCACTTTAAGAATCAAAAACAGCATATCAGACAACACAAATTAAATACCTGTGGCTTTTGACTATTATATTTGAGGTCTTCTGGAGCAAAACAATTCAATATGATCATTGCAACGTTATTACAAGCAATCCAGACCCTCAGGCGAGTAGAAAAACTGAGGCCAGTTGTTCAAACGTTATTTGATCAGATTATGGCCATTGGATCAAATTTGGAAAATAAGTTGTATAAAAGAAGAAGAAAAAAAAATTCGGAATCCGCATTAAATCACAAAATCCAATCTTGGGTTTGATCTGGATGAAATCTTCAGTTTGTTTTGTTCAAAATGGATTATTCTGATCCCAGCAAAGGGGTGGATTTCAAGAGGGCCAAAGGACGGCTCTGATATCAAACAAAAATATTATATTGTAAACGGCATTGGCACAATCAATCATCAGAGATCAGAAGAGTAGAGTCAGAAGCAGTTATTTGTGAAAATGCAATGCAAAACTACAAACTGCTAATTAATCTTTTTAATCACTATGTCCTTTTAGGGGCTCCGTAGTGCATTAGTAATCCAGATTTGGAAATTCGGGAAAGAGTATACATCTGTATCAGGGTGACCCAATCCAATTTTGCATTTAAAAACTGACACAAAAGTAAGATGGGTTACCTGATACTGATGTCGCCTCTGGCTTGCTTAATTGGGGACACCTGATTTCTAGTGATTATCGTCGTCTTGACTACAGAGGCCGTCTCGGCATTTGATAAATAAATGGTTTAATTCTCATCATTGTACATTACCAAATACTAAATAAAAGTGACTCTGACTCTAAAAGTGACAAAATATTGTTAAGAGCAATGGGTGTTCATTTTGTGTTGCCTGATATGCTTTTTTTTCCATTCTCAAAGAATTACTTGTGAATCACCGCAGATTCAGCTTAAAGTCTTCTACGTCTTGGATGGCCCGAGAGTGAATCAATTAACAGCAAATCTTCCTTTCTGGGTGAACGAATCCTTTAATATGTAGATAATGTGTTGTCTCTTGATTTTATTCCTTTGTTGTACTAGAAGTTATTCTGGTCATAAAGTGTCTCCTAAATGCATAAATCAATCAATCAATTGGAGAAGGAGGTTGGCTGTACTGGCTGTACTTTCAGATCCAGACTTTTTGTTGGCTTCTGGATGCTCTGCGGTCTTTGTAAAGTACATCAGCTCTCCTGCTGTTTAGATATTTTGGTAAAAGTATCATCTTTAAAGTTTCGCAGTCTTTGTACCTGATTTGTTAAATTAATTCTTAAATTAAATGTGAATTCGCCCCGAGAGTTGCTTCCCAGGTATCTGTTGATCCTGTCAGTATGAACTCTATCAAACGTCATGGATCATTGGCTGTAAAGCACAGGAGGCGTAAATCTGCACCGTATACTGAGATGGCACTTGTGTTTTATGTCTCACATGCGTCTTTTTGTGCACATTTCTTCATCTCATCAAAGAGTCAGTCTAAAACACTCCCCATCAAGGGTCCTTTCTCATTCAGTTCTTGTTGCGTGGTGTTATTTGGCCCCGGGTTTTTCAGGAGTCTGCAGCCCCTGGCTCACTCTCGTTTTCATCTGGCTCCTGTTCGTCAGACGGCAGGTGCACACGCTGTTCATCCATTCGCTTGGCCTGAACTCTTTGGATTAGGCTGAAGAAATCCTCATCTGGGACGGTTGGCGCCCGTGGACCCCCTTCAGGAGGAGAGCAGCGCTGGTCATCTATCCTGGACGACTGAACAAATGCACAGAGAAACAGTCAGTTCTCTAGGCAGTGTTTTTATTTGACACAAACAGACATGAGCTACTTGTGCAACAGTGCTGGGGAACAACTAACAAGCTGCAGTGATGTAACAACCTAACATGATACTTTCGGTATTTATTGTTCACTCAGTTTGTTATGTGCTTTTGTTTTCATAATTGAGCATTATTTATATAGTATTATAGTTTTAGAATATTTGAAATTTTTTTATTTTTTCCGATTTAATTTTCATTTTATAAATGTTGTTTCCAAAGAAATGCTCCCATGGTAACTGAAATTATAAAAATTAAGTAAAAGTATAAAATAATTTTAAATGGAAATACAAATAAAACAAAAATAACTGAAATAAATTTGTTGAAATAAAAAGTGTTAAAATTACCAAAAATAAAAAGATATATAGAAATATTTGGGGAAAAATAATACATATGGCAAAAGCACATGAGATTACAAAAAATAAAATGTAAATAAAATAAAAAAATAAGTTACTTATAATATGCTACAACATTTAAAACATGCTTGTCTATTTTAAATAATACTAAATTATAAAAAAATGACAAAAGCTTATAACAATGCTTTTAAACACTTCTCAAATTAGAATTGTAACAAACAAAATATGTGAGTTTTGTTCCCTTTCAAACTGTTTTTTAATAGTTCTATTTAACTTTATTTAAGTTTTAGTAAGTGTAATACTTCAACTGAAATTAGTTTAGTCATTTCAGCTAACTTCACATTTTCATTTCAGATATTTTATGTCATATTTATATTTTATTTTAGCATCATTTCAACATTTTTAAATAGTTTTAGTTCATAGCCTTGGCATTTGTAATGCCAAACGCACTCATACTGTAGAAAGATGTTTCTGGCAGCTCACTGGAGTTTAGTCAAAACACAGCAGACAAATTTTGTCTCAATGCATTTCTCTCACAGATTTAATTTATTACTGAAGGCTCTATGCCTCACCTGGCATTTGATGAGCATGTTGAAGAAGTCATCACTGGGCTCCTGCGGGTCGCTCTCCCCACAAAGATGGCCCAGGTTATTATGTGTGATTCTGAGTCCGGGCAGGTTACTGACGCTCACCCTCTGATCGTCCAGACGTCGGCTCTGAGAGCTGGCGATCAAATCAAAGAGCTCTTCCGTTTGAGGAGACGTCAGCAGACTGGCATCTGAGAAACGGCACAAACACGCTTTTAAAAATCATGCTTTATGATTTTAATCTGTGATCATTTCACACTGATCAGCTTCATCAGATCATTGGATAAAAGTGTTCCTGACCAAACTATTTAGCAAGCAAACTAGAAAATGTCAATGAATTTGATGGGGAATTATTTAAATCATTTTAAATTGTGACTAATTAAAATGACAAAATATTTACTTAAAAAAACTTATAATTAGAAATGCAAAGATTAAAATGTATTCAAAATAGATTAGTTGATGTTAGTTAATGCACTGACAACAAGCAACAAACAATGTATTTGTTACTGCATTTATTAAACTTTGTAAATGCTTTTTAAAAAAAAAACAGTTATTCATTGTTAGCTCAGGACCATTGCATAATATGAACAGATACAACTTTTTTATGTACTAATGAATTCTGTAAATGATTAATAGTTGTGTGATCTCTTCCTTTAAGAAAGCGTGAGATCTCTTGAGCATCAGCGAGACGGTGTGACTGACCGATCATGTCACTGAGTGTGTTTGGGTCAGCTCCTCCGGTGGTCTCTCCATTGGGCGGCTCGTCCAGCTGACAGCGCTGGTCATCCATACGGCTGCTCTGAAACTTACTCAACAGGTCAAAGAAGCAGTCCTCATCTGACGCGTCATGAGCCAGTTTCTGCGAAAAACACACATCAGAACATCAGTTCATCACTCTCATATTTCACAGAATGACTTCAGTATGCATGATCAAAAAAGTAATAATGTCACATTCATATGCCACTCTTACAGCATTAAACTCTGAATGGATCACACTGCTCTACAGTCTAAATGTAGCATATGGGTGACAGTTGTGTTCGTGATACAGAAAAACTAAAATATTATGGCGCACAAGTGTAACAGATAATATACAGTATGTCAATCAAATGTAAATGTAAAAAAAGTCTCTTTAAATGCATTTAGATGTACTTTGGATGTTTATTTTGTTTTTGTAATTAATTTTTATTGCAAACTATAATGTTTAATTAGTGCTGTCAAATGATTAGATTATTAAAATCCAAAATAAACATTTTATTTATATAATATCTGTGTGTGTGTGTGTGTGTGCACATGCATGTATATTTTTAAGAAAAATGGGTTAGATTAAAAATATGAATTTTATAATATCAATTATACGAATAGAAATATATACAAGGAAATATTTAAAAAATAGATACTATTTTTATACTATTTCTATAGAAAAAAAAACGTTTATTTTGGATTCAATTAATCGCGTTTAATCACGGTTAACAGTTTAACAGCTGTAACTGTAAAACAATTTTTCTAAATGACCATAAATCAAAGATACTGTCAGGCATGATAAATATGGTCACACTTTTAATACTTTATTATTATTTAAACAATATATATTTTTCACATTACAGTAATGAACATGGGGGAATGTCACAATGCAAAAAATATATATAAATAAATTGTCCTTTATTTTTTCTTTTGTAATTCGATTTTGTTGTTTACTGTAAAATTACTGTAATTTTCTAAATTACCATAAAAAGCAATAATGTATTATTTAAACAATATATAACCTTCTTTTTTTCACATTATAGTAATGAAAGGGATTCTATTTATAAGATCGGGCTCTATAAAAAGAACTCATGTTTCTTGCATGAAATATATTTTTTTTGGTTTGGAAATTTCT
>JAUYWG010034057.1:0-19542 GCA_034779775.1 Enteromius afrohamiltoni
TCAGTTTTCGCTTTCGAACATCCAGTGCTTTAGAAATATATTTTAATTTAATTCTAAACAAATAAATTCACAATTTCTTTAGACTGCATTATGTATTTTTTTTTAACACTTTTAAATCCTTTTTATCAAGGAGACATTTGTCGTTACCCTTTGAGCAGACTGACAAACAATTATAAATGTTCACACACAGAAATATATTTTAATTTTTATATAACGAATTAACGAACTTTCAACAACTTGTATATTGCATAGATGTTGTTCTTATTTTCAATTAATATTTAGCAGTGTGTTTGTAATAAACGGTCATTTTTATTGTCTGGACGTAGATACACGCTGAATTTCTCCTTTAGTGTTCTGAATACAACTAGTGAAATAAAGAATTGCTCTATGGTTGAACTGATTTGTGGGTTATAAAGCCTTTTTGAATGACCCCTTTCTGGAGCCATTTTTCTTCAAAGTAATGACCTGGGCACAATTCAATATGAGCGAGCAAACTATGCATGCATTACTATAGAACTTTAGAGTGGGAGAGACCCAGAGAAGAGGTGAACTGGAGGTCAGCGCGTCTAACAAATATTAAAATGTACTGGGACTCGTGACACGCCTCGCTGTTTAACAAAGACTGCCAAAGTGCGAGATTAATATGAAAACTTGAGAGTCCACAACAAAATGCCTTATATCGGCCAGTGGTATTGTAGAGCTCACAGCGGCTCGAGGCTAACGTGCATTTTATTTTTAGTTGTTTTAGGACAGAGAAGGCTGCGTTGTGTGGGGAAAGCCCCTTGTTGTTGCCAGCAAGATGAAGCGTCAAAACGAAAAATACGGCGCGGTGACTCCTGCTGTCGACGTTGGTGGCTCGCTGTTTTTTTTATTTTTATCTTTACTATTGCTTTTTCTCTGCTCTCGAGTCGGTTGAAGATTTTCTTGGATGTTTTAATGTCCGCCTCTCTGTTATCGTCGCTTGATGTTAAAGAGGAGCTCGAGGGGACCCACGGAAATGAGAGGGAGTTGAGCACACAAAGGTATCACGGCGAGGTCACGGGCTAAACCTGTGGCTTTGGAGAAAGGAGTGAGGGGGGGTTCAGACGGAGGGACTCGCAGGAACGGTTGAAACGAAAAGAAGGGCTTTGGATCGGCGACAATCCCTTGGAAAGACCGCGTACGGCAAGGGAGAGAAGATATGGGCGAGAGACTACCGAAATGAGAGGTGCAACGCTCAGAGTCATAAAAGTAAGTAAAGAAAAAGGCGCTTCATTTGCATATCGCCGCGCTCTCTTCTGCAGGTGTTTGCTTGGGCGGGCCACGTGCTCGCGCGCACTGTGGCCAGAGTATGGGTCCCCCCTCCTATCATAACGGAGTTATGACTTTAAATTCAAGCCCCACGGAGTTGCACTGTTGCGTATGTGGGTTTTATATGGTGAATATTTACCTTGGCTATAGTCTCTGAGCCGCGGCTTTGAATGCCTGTCGGTGTACACATTAACCCCATAATGAGGCAGATGGCTCGAGGTCCCCATGGCTTTTAGAAGGAGATGGCTCACGGGGGTGAAGGCGAGGTCGGGGACTTCAGGGGGTGAAAGGGTTAGAGTGGACACCAAGGCTGAACTTTCTCCTTTGCTGTTACATTTGCATCGATAAAATTTGAAATAAGGAAAAATAGTTTACAAGCGAAGTAAAAGCTGAGCCATCTAAATTATTAGCCGTTGGGTGCCAACGTGCTTCAGTGCGAGAAGGTCGACACAATTATTACCAAACAGAAATCAAAATGAATTGAGAGAGAAGAAAAGATCAGGCAAGTTGGAAAAAAGGACTGAAAGTGGCAGAGGCCCATTTGAAAAATTGCCGGAGCTTTGACTGCCAAACGCTAGGGGTGCTACAGATTTCTTTGATATGATACATTTTTTTATTCACATTCGGACTGCTCAGTGGATGAAAATAGATTTTCTTTCGTTGGAGAATATTTCGATACTATTCGATATTCTGTTGATACAAGTATTCATACATTTCATTCGTGTATACTCTGGAGTCAATTTATAATCTTTAGAACATTCTTGCCTGTGCCGCAGAAGAACAAAGGCTCTCCAGAAACCCTCCAGACTTACAAATTGTGTGCAAATGTAAATTTTGTATTTTAATTATACATACTATTTCCGATATAAGGCTAAAATATTTTGACATTTACTGAATATTTTGATTAAACGTACATATGTAAAAATAAAAATATAAATTGAAATGTATAGCTGTTTGGCATCGTTTTAAATGCTTGGTGGAAGAATACAGCGAATAATACGATGTATTGTGAAATGGTGCTTGTTCATTTGAAATATTTTGTTACGCACTAACTATTTTGTTTCGTTGGACACAATATTAATTGTATGATGTTTATCTGGTGACTTTTTTACTATATAACTCTAGTAACTTGTTTCTAGTATAACTTTCATTTCGTTAATGCATGAAATGTGGGAAACGGAACACTATGTGGTTGTATGTCTCTCCCTCATTTTGTGCAGATTTAAAGGCCGATGATTTTAAATAGAAAGTAAAAAGCAGTATCGAAAAATAAATGCGTTTTCGTTTTTTCCACTTTCACATTTTTTTTGCTTATCCTGTAGAATTAAATAAGGAAGTCTTACCTTTTCTGTACATCTAAAAACCAGCCTTGAAATATCGGTGCATCCCCAAAACAAAGAGGAACTCCACAGAATGAATTTACAAGTTCTTTATTTCAGAGCGTTTTTCACGAAATGAGTGACCGAGTGTTTGGTGAGACAAACGCTTGTTTAAGGAGTCATAAAATGTTTGCTCGGTGTCAGGGGGTTAAAGAACTATTGGCATTGTCCTATGTGCATATTTTATTGTTTTATACCCTCTCACCTCGCTATTTATTCGCCGTTGGCCTGGTGTTTGCCGGCGACAAACAGAGCTGACCTGCCATAAAACCCACGTTTTATTTCAGTGGCTGCTTCAGCTTGCTTTGACCTTTGTTAAGATCTGTCGCGGTCGCATTTACTTGCTGGCCTGTACGCGCTTTGTAGGTTAGATTCGAATTAATTATATATATATATATATAACATTAATGTGTCTCCTGAATAGATGTTGTATAGTTGTATAAGTCTTAGCCTGTATTTGTATGCTTTATTAATTTTCAACGACAGTCGTTTTTAAACGTTTTGAGAGAAAAAGCACACCAGACAACAAAGGTGTGTGCTTCGACCGTTCAGTATTTACTGAAGCGACGAAGAAGAGCTTGAGTTCGAGGGTAGGAAAATTCCATTTTCCTCTCTGAGCTTGTGTGTTTAGTTTCTATGTAGAGGATAAATGTACAAGGAAAACTCCAGTGTTTACCACAAACCATTAGCAAAGTTTATAAAGGAAGCACCGATCCATTAAGTGGCGAGACAGATTGCTGATATCCTTGGAGGCAGACTGTTCCAGGTGCAACACTTGACACTGGGAAGGCACTGTCAAGGTGAGCAGGCTCTCTCAATACCTGTCAAGAAGATACCTGTCATCTATATATACCCTGTAGATCCGGATTTGTGTAAACAGACGCACAGTCACAAATTCGTATCTAGGGGAGTATGTAGTTGATGTATAGGCTACATTTCAACTTCAACGGGGAAAGAAGATGACAAAATAACTTTCAGGTTGTTTATTAATGACTGTTTGGCAGTAGAATATTATTGCAGGAACGAATTTCCCCCCCCCTGACAACTATTTGTTTTTTCCTGTAAATTGTGTTGTAGGGCTCTCATGATGTCACACATATTTTGTGACTTTTAAAGAATTTGAAATTAGAAGAAAAAAAAGAATTCGAAATATATTTTGAACAGAATAATGTTTATCTGAATGCGATGTTTTTTTTAAACATTATTATCAGTAAACAGCGAGAGATATTTGCAGCTGGTGTTAATAGTGAATTGAGCACACATATTACTATTCAGTGTGTGTAGATTTGGCACACAGGATAAACGCGCAGTTTGGAGCGGAATGACTGCAGATTCCGTTTAAATGCAGAAGGTCTCCTTTGTGATTTAGGAGGCTTTGTAACCTGAATTAGTTGATGAATTTTCTATCGATCTTAAACAAGCCCAGATTCATCTCTGACACGCTGCTCACGCCACGACCATTCTCTCACCGTTATTAGCGAGTGCATTTAAGAGCTTGGCCAAGGCGAGCTTCTTGCATCACTTTCCCCTGGTACCGCTTTTCATGAACACCGGCCAAAATTAAGCAGGATTTCTGCTCGCCAAATCTGAAACAGCTCTTTATAGAGGTGCAGTCATGTTCTCAATGTGCAGATGAACTGAGAGGGGCTGGGGGCGTGACTTTCTGTGCTGCTAGAATCCAGCATGTCTTTTCGCAGTGTCTGCTTTGGCTTGTTATTGTTTTGATTTACCCACTATCTCATCGAGCGCATAGCTACATATGAGAAAGTATGGAATTTTGGACTATTCCGAAATGTGAGTTGATGAGCGCGGTCTAAACTGGCTAATCCCATTTCCTTATCCGGGAATCGCGAAGATCCACGCCATTGGCTGACGATGTCACATGGACCCTTAACTTTGTTCACTTGACAGAAAGTAGGAGGGTTCTACGAAACAGGAAAACGAGTAAAGGGATACATATAAATTTTAGTATATTTTGTGTGCAATTCAAAGAAATTAATGGCCATGAGTTCCTATTTGATCAACTCCAACTATGTGGACCCCAAATTTCCACCCTGCGAGGAATATTCCCAGAGCGACTACCTACCCAGTCACTCTCCGGACTACTACAGCGCCCAGAGGCAAGACCCCTCGTTCCAGCATGAGTCGATCTACCACCAGCGGTCGGGCTGCGCCGACCCACCCTACACATCGTGCCAGGGTCCGGGGCAGCCTGCCGCGGTCATCTCTCCGCGAGGTCACGTTCTACCCACAACCGCACTCTCGACCCCTCTCCCTGAACCAAGCCATCACTGCGACTCGGTAACTCCGAGCCCTCCGCCTGCCTGCGGTCAGACTCCCACAAGCCAAAACACTTCAACGGTCACTTCAAGAAAAGATCCCGTGGTATACCCCTGGATGAAAAAAGTCCACGTAAACATCGGTAAGTGCAGCTAAACTTCTCTTGCTAGTGTTTCCGCGCGCAGACAGCTGAGCCACTTTAGAAAGCCTAATGTCCGGCGTTAAATCTATTGCTCCCCTTATGAAGTTGCCCTTGGTCGAGATTTACGATCGTCTGTTTGCAGGGCAATATAATTACACCCTCCATAAATTTTTATTGCACTCCTTCTTTAAGCTCTTTCGGGGTCTATGCAACTTTCTCGTTCTAATTTCTTCCCGAGAAGGGGTTTATGAGTTATCGTGTAATCCATAAGTTAAGTTTTATGTTTTAGTAATTTGATTTTAAGTGACTGGACGGATCAATTTGTACTTTACACTGTCACTTAACTATCGTTAACAATAAAAAAAAAGTTTTATGGGAGCTAAAAAAATAATAGTTATGAGGACGATAATAAAACATTGATGGCAATACAAACAGTCGGACTCTTTTATGAACTATTATTCCGTGATAATTAGTGCTTGTATTCATAGAGCTGCCATGGTGTGCGCTGAAAAGGGGGCGAACTACGCGTTTGCAAAATCACGGTTTAATATTAGTCGCCGATTGCCAACTACAGATTATGCTTCCCTCGTAGCGAATTGCTGAATGTGCCCTTTTTATGAATTCTTATGCAAAAATGTAATATCCGTATTGTTTTATCCTGTGCTGCCATTACTGAGCAATAAAGTCTGGACATTAATGTCGCTGTCGATTGCTTATCCTAAATAGACAATGGCCACTTTTTTGTTTTGTTTGCCATTTTTGCATAACCGAACCTTTAAACAGTCACATTGTATACTTGCAAATACCAGATTTACTTTTTTAATGTTTAAATACATCTATTACATTATAGGCTATTGTTTGTGCATCTCATTGTTCATGAACTGGAGTGTACATATCTACGCACGTGTGAGTGTGTGTGTGTGTGTGTGAGATTGTGTTATGCTTTTTTGTAACACGTCGCTCTGTATCCCAACAGTGAGCCCGAACTACTCAGGGGGTGAACCCAAGCGCTCACGCACAGCCTACACGCGGCAGCAAGTCTTGGAATTGGAGAAAGAGTTCCATTACAACCGCTATCTGACTCGCAGACGGAGGGTGGAGATTGCCCATACACTATGCCTATCCGAACGACAGATTAAGATTTGGTTTCAGAACCGGCGCATGAAGTGGAAGAAGGACCATAAGCTTCCCAACACCAAAATACGCAGCAACCCTGCCAACACTAATTCAAGCAGCGGCCCGACACTGGGAAGCAATCAGAACCGAGCAAGCGGACCTCCGCCAAGTCTATAGCCCTGCACTGTTGCCCAAAACACGTACAATTATAAAATCGAATTTTCTGGAGTGTAGAACGTGGATTTTTCCCGCGTTGTGTCTCCCAACTCTCCCCGCACTCTAATTACAGGGATAAAATACGAAGAAGATGTGGGGGAAAGGAGCAAAGGAAATGTTCATAATTTTAACACTAAACTGGGTGAAGACTCGAACTCAAAATACTACTATAGATGGGTTGCCTTCCCAGTCTGGTTCCCATTTTATCCCGCACGCCTCTCCTGCTCACTCGCCCCTTCCATAAGCACAGAAGGCGGCAGATAGTTTTCAGATTTGGTGAAGATGGATCCGTGTTTCATCTTTAATCACGCCAAACTCGGCCCCATTTGTCATGTTTACTCTGTGGTACAAAGGATGAACCGTAGGCCTGCCCATTACCTCGACGTCTAGCGTTGTGCTTAATAAATGAGTCGCTCTGTTTTGTCAAGAAGCCTTTTCTAACTCCCTTTATTCCCCTGGCTTAAAAATAACTAGCCGAGTGTTTTTCAACTGATATGAAGTTTTGTATTTTGTAGCAATTAGGTTATTTTGCATTTGTTATTTGCATTTCCAATGCAATGCCAATGGGACTGACGGT
Organism: Enteromius afrohamiltoni; assembly: GCA_034779775.1. Classification (NCBI taxonomy): domain Eukaryota; kingdom Metazoa; phylum Chordata; class Actinopteri; order Cypriniformes; family Cyprinidae; genus Enteromius; species Enteromius afrohamiltoni. The sequence goes on from JAUYWG010034057.1 coordinate 7,001, forward strand.
TTATTGTGCGTGTGGTCCATTTGTCGCTCATTAAAAACACAGGGACTTGTTTCACTCGCCTGTTTAGCGCATTTCAGTTTAAGAACAGCAAATTACTAATTAGTCGTTATTCATATTAAATATAATATAAAAGTTCAATGAAGCTGGACGGCTAGATATGCATAACCAAAACCGGTACAACGCAAAGCATTTTAATGAGAGCACTGCTAAGTACTATTTGAATTACCTCAACTGTATTTTTTTATTTTTTGGTCTAGTTTTATGAAGTGATAAGTTTAAGTTCTTTGGACTTGATGGCAAATATCTGCAATAGCTAAACTCAGCATTTGTAAGTTGAAATGAAATTTAAGTTAAATGTGGACAGGGTGTATAGAGAAAGGTGCGTATATTGCATGAGTAAATACACTATATTTTCGTTTATTCTTTATTATTTCACTACCACCCTCGTTTTGTTTTATGGTACATAGACATGTGCACATACCACATTTCTTACGTTTCTCTTTCTGTCTTTCTTTGTTAATTTTATTCATTTTATTTTGTTATTATAATTATATTATTAATATTATTATTATTTTTACATTCCAAAGATCAGTTTTCTCACTGATGAATTGTAAATTTATTCTCTTACATGTTTGTATTTTGTCTTCTTTCTGCTTGTACCTTTCACTGTTTACCTTTGTTACATGTAAATAGCTCTAGAAATTTAATAAATGGCGGAAAAGTATAATCTTTCTTCATGTGTCATGTCTTCTTGTGGATTTTAAAGCCAGATATGCTCATTTTAAATACATATTTCTTATATATGTGGATACCATCGTCCTTTGTTTTGCTAAAAACACAATTTAATTGAATTTGGCTTGCCACAGCGCATTTTCGTTAGCCTTGTAGCACTCGCCTGTCTTGAAGATCACTGCATATCTCTTTAGTGATTTATATCGCTGCATTGCGAGTAATCCTGGTACATTACGCCTTGTAATCTTATTCTAAATCACAAAATCCTTCCTTTCTGTCTCGTCTCTCCTTAATTTAACGGTGCACAAACCCTCTGCTCAACGATGCCGTGAATGCGCCTAAAAATATGGATCCATGTTAGAAAAAAAAAAAAACCAGAAGTTAAATAGTTTCTCGGCTCGTGGGCTTTTAATGCTTTAATGAGTGTAATTCTTGCACAACAGTTTCGCGACTGTTTGCCAGCGCAAGCTGTGTGTTTTTTATATTACAAAGGAGCGGGTCGGTGCCATAGCTCAAACCCTGACAACCAAATAGATAATCAAGAAGACAAATGGCTTCTTTTGGAAGGCGCAGCCCTTGTATTAATTTTCATTTTCTTTTCTCAGAGCAGGTATTGAAAATATAGAGCCGGAGAAAATAACATTCCGTTTGCTGGCGTTGAACTTTACACAAAAGTATGGCCTTAAATTGGTCTTCTAGCATTCCGTGGCACCGAGAAGATTTTCTATTACTTGCTTGTTGATATCAGAGAGGCCTTTTCGCCACACAGCCCGCTAAAGCCATTTGTCTGTTTTCTCCCTTTTATTTATGAAATGCTGTCTGGACATAACGTCAAACACTTCATAAAGCAAGAAAAAAAAAAGAAATGAGACAGAAAAAATAATATAAGGGACCATACTTGGAAGTAGAAATAGTTAAATTTATACATTTGTTTAAATTTTTTGTTGTTGTGAGAATACAGTTAATAATATTTTGTTTTGTTCATCTTTTTGTTGTTGTCAGGCTAATACCGATTGCAGCTTCATAAATATTAAGAGTTTTGTGTGTGTATTCAGTATATTGTGGTTGAGACCCAACTCTTACATCCAAATTAGATGTTTTACTAACATGTGTCTCTCAAAAGGTAGGCTACTCGAGAACTTAAATAGATGCATTTGCGTGTGGCATCTGTATAGACCTTGGAATTCTATTGTTGTCACACATATTTTATTTTCCTTTAAAAAAACAAAAAAGCCACACTGATTTGAATAGGAGTGAACAGATTTCTTTTGAGGGCCTCAAAAGTTCACCACCATTATTTGAAGACAGAAGCCTAAAGAAAAATGTGAGAATTATACAGAAAAATCATTAATCACCGCTTCTCTTTAAACAAGTCTTCTCTCCTATTGTCATTCGGCAGCACAACTGCTCGGACCTTCTGCTAGGAGGGGAGTGAAATCTTGAAGGGCACTTGAAGACATCCCCCCTCCCTCCTCTACCATCTTCTATTCACCAAGTCATGCCACAAGAAAACTTTTTTGGCGAGGGATGTCCCATGAAGAATCTCTTGAAAATGTTAGCGCGAGTGAGAATCTTCGCAGGACGAGTGATGGCAGCGTTTAAGGTACAGTACATTTGTTTTATTTGCAGCACTTTTAGTGTTTTGAGTTTTATTGCTTTATGGCCTTCTCGCAGTTGGGTAGCAGAGGCACATTTGTCGAATGGGTTTTATGGCTGCTTTGACAGTAAGGGTGGCGTTTGGGGACCGGTTGTCGTGTGTTTGTGATAACTTCTAGGTGTGTGCCATCAGCATGTTTTCCTTTTTGTCTTTGAGTAACGCATCTGTAGAATTGTTACATTGTGTATTTGTGGGTGTTGGTATTGAAGTAGTATGGAGTGCAAAAAAAAGCGCGAGCGTCTGTTTGTCCTTTCGTGCGCGCGTGAACGCGCATGTGTCTTATATTAGCACTGTGAATATGCATGAGTTGCAATGTGCCACATACACACGCAGTATGTAAGTCTGCAGCCCAGACACCTAAGTCTGCTAGCTGCGAATATGACATGCTGTCCTGATGACTGGTTGTTAATGACACTTTATTTCTTTTGCATACCACGTTGTTTGTGTGAGCGTGTGTAGCCTATGTCTTCCCCCACCCTAAAAAAAACCTTTTTATTCCATCAACGCTTGGGTGGCACACAGGTGCAAAGTGGACGGTTTCGAGAATAAATTATTCGATGCTCTGTTGGTCAGACAGGAATGAAAAGCACCGAAGAGAATGTCCCGAGAGCAACTATTTGCCTAAAATAAACGACTTGTAGCAAATTGCTTCAATTGCATGTTGTGTGCTTAGATGAGCACCAGTGCTCTGATACGGGCTCACCGCCATTTAACCCCTGCAAATCAATCTTTCGTGCGTATTGGAGAAAAGGCCAGTGGTTCTGGTTTACGGCTTTCGCCTCCCCCAGCGGACCTGTGTAGCATGAAGCGTGGCAAAAAAAGACAAAAATATAGAAACTGATATTGAGGGAAGTTGAGGGATGACAGAAAAAATCGATTCTTGCAGCAGGCAGGCAGAATGGTAGCAATGGGTTCAACTGGAGGACACGTTTTTCTGACCGATTAGGTCTGTTGCGAAGGCTCAGACTGACCCTTCTGAAACCCTTGACCCGACGCGGACAGGACAGCGCTACGTGTTACATGGTCAACAAAGCCCTAGGGCGAGTTTGTCATAACAGCGCGGCCGGGGCACTGTAACCCGAGGGCACCGTGCTATCTCTTCCCTCAGACAGTCTAGTAAACTATCGGGGCCCTTAAAACAACAACAGACGTGGCCTTGCAAAGACCCATCCTTAAACATCTCTCCCGTCTTTTGGTTTGAGCAGCTTGCGAAAGGCCCGAACAGTCACCATGCGTGTCAAGACCTGCAGAATGCACACCGCGAGAATACTTTACGATTTCCTTTCTATGTATTTCAGTAGCTGTAACACTGTGAGGGAGGCCAAGAGGGCCTTCCGCTCCAGAAATATGACGGCTATTTTGTGTGACAACGCCTCGCATTGTATCTTGTAAGCCCCCTCCTTCTTGCGCTCCTTGTTCTGGTCTCTACTCCCTCCTTCAAGGTTTGTTGGAAAGCTCGCCGCTTGGCCTTGTAACGCTGATGTGATGGTGTGGTGCCTGTTTTAGCTCACGCCGCTAATTGCGAAACAAATAGCCCTCGCGCATTGCTGAATTATTATTGTGAAAAGCCACGGAGCGGAGGTCAGCACCGCATAGTCACAGAGATATATGGCCCGCGCACGCCAGCATTGTGGGCCTGGGCTGAGAGCCTGTGTGTGTGTGTGTGTGTGTGTGTGTGTGTGCGCGCGCGCGCCTGTGTTTGTGTGTGTTTTAAAGAGACACATATTAAGTAAGGCAAATCACCATTGTTAACATTGCCAGCAAAACGCAATCCCTCCCTTTTCTGCTGCATTACTAATCTACTGTTTCATCAATATAACTGTACTATTACTGATCTCTATATACACATGGTCTACTACAACTATTTAGTAAATATGTTTAATCTCTTGTTGGAAAAAAAAAAAATGCAGATTAGGCGTGCATTTATTTCTTTAACTCTCCGTATCTCTCCAACCGGGCTCCTCTTCATTCGATATTAATATTTAACTAACTGAATGGTTGCCGCGATACAGATTCCATTATTTCCTGAGATAGCGAAGAGTAATGAGTGAGCTCACTAAAGAAGAATATTCAGGTGCTTTATTTGTTACTCTTGGCTTCTGAAAACGTGACTTCTCATTAAATGTGAAACAAACAGTTCGCGCGTGCTGCAGTTATTCCTTCTGCATATTAAAGTCTAATGATAAGGTTCGCTTATGGCACGTGAAAATATCTAATATTATCATTCTGAATTAAAATGATTGTTATTGCTAATAATAATCATCATCACCATTTAAGACATTTTAAACATTATTTGTTCATCTAAATCCTTTCCCTGATTGCAGTTTTGCGACAAACGAACCTGGCAAATGGAAAATGTACATTTACCTCAACATGCAGCTGTCCTGCGAGTCTCCCTATCAAAGAATATATATATATATATTTTTAAAAGGCACTACGCGTTCTGCCGCTTTTGACAGATTTACAGTCCCCAATAAAAGAGGGTATGCTCAGTGCCGTAAATCAATCTCCGCAGCTCTGTATAAACCTAGCCTTTAGCCAAACCTTCTGTTTACTTAAGCGCCTATAAAATCTGGGATATTCATTGACTGATTTTTCTGATTTTCTTCTTATTTATAATCTGTGCTCTCTTTTCAATAATAAATAATAAATATTAATAATAATAATGTTTGATTATCAGTATTGTTGGTCTTGCTGATGCACGTTTAACAAATTCTAAATTCTTTTAAATATATATCAGAATTATATTTATTATTTGCATTGCAAAAAGCTGGCGACACAGAATATATTAACATACAGGTCTCGATTTTTATTATAATTCTTATCCCATTTATTTTACAGATTCGATTTGTGTTATTTCGTTTCACTTTTGCAGATGATTTGGTCATTATTTGAAATACGAATTTTAACTCTATTCCTATTGTCCTGAAATAATTAAAGGACACGCAAGTACAAAACAATTGCATTGTACAATGTAATGACTTTTAATTATTGGATACATTTTATTTCTGTTTTGAGCATTACTGGCCTACAAGCATTTCCATTTATTTTTGTATTTTTTTTTAAACAATAAAAAACAGAAATATAGGCCTTAATAAAGGTCTTAATATGTTATCCATTTGGGAATCACACAATTTAATATTATTCTTACAAAGCAGTCAACACAGAGTCACATACATACATGGTTCAATCTTGAGGAACAGTGGTGCTTATGCGTTAACATTGATATAATTCACATTTAAATACTAATACGTAATTTGTGTTTGTTTGCATTTACACCGCTACAGCAATCTTGCAAATGAGAAAATGCATGGACTGAATTGCACTATTGCGAAGAAAATTACAGAGGTTCAATTGCACACATAAGGCTTATCTTTATGGTATTTAATTATTTGGCAAATAGTCTAATTGCATTTGATAAAAACTGCTGCGAAGCTGGCTTCACTTCAATCGCGCGTCTTATTCGTTCCTTCGAGCTGTTTTGACTGAAATTACTAGCTATAGAAAAGACGGTGCAGGTTCCTTGCTAGACTTCTTCGAAGCACAATATCAAGTCAGCCTATTGTTTGACCTTCAAAGTCTCTGTACTGCTCCGTTTCTTTTGACTCAGCCCCAGGTCTATTGTTTCCGTTTTTCCTTAGTGCTGTGCAGGAGGGCATCCTACCATTGTTGCTTAGGGCTTCGCGGCAGCGTCTCCAAAAGAGATTTTCTCCCCTTTATCTGTCGCATGCTACCTGTCTTTGCACATCCTAAGAACTCCAGAAAATGTGAATAATAATGCTAACAATAATAAAAATAAAATCATAGCAGCTTGATAACTGTATGTGGATAAAATTGGGGTAAATCAAACGTCTACAAATCTACCAACTTGTTACAAAGGTGCTCTCTGCATCGGAAATGTTCAAACCGTTAAACTGACTTAATTTCGATAAAATGTCATAAACGCGTGGTATAGTGTTAAATAAGCTGGCAAAGAATCAGTGATGAAAATTGGGTATGTGATATCAGTTGTAATGCCAACAGCCATTCATCAGAGTGCTTGTTATCGTAAGAATTTCTTCACAGAGAGAGAGAGGGAGAGACTCTTTTTTTATTTATCATTATTTAATGCATATTCAAAGTGGTGTTACAAAGAAATCAAACAAGACACCAATATAACATTATAGACAACATTTTGGCTAGCTAATGATCGCGAAGTAGACAAAAACTAAATGAAATATGAAACGCTGATTACAAATGTTGGCTATTTCATAAAAACATGACTGCGCACGCAACTAATAAAAGTAAAAAAACCAAACAATTTAGATTAATAATGTCTGTAACAAAAAAACTTAGGCGTATGACAGACAGAAAACTTGCACGCAATTGAACCTATAATTATCTATGCATACTATCTAGGTTACAATTTACCACATATACGCTCGTGCCGTAACAAACTTTTTTTATTTACCTTTGTCCTGAATAGTATGAAGATTTTCATTTTACGAATAAAAAGGACAGAACAGCATGTAGTGTAGCTGTGGAGTGTTGGGTCATAGTAATCCCGCGAGCGTGCAAGCCGTGGTGCCCCCATCCCCCTCCTGGTCACGTGATTCATTAAATAATTAATGCAGTGGTTGCAGAATAGATATGTATTCGTCAGGAATATCGCAGACATGGTCTCCTAGTGTCTGACGTGAAATTCAACTGTCCTTTTAAAAACAAGCCCTATAGCGGAGCGAAAAAAAGCACAGGCAGAGACCCTCACAGAGGCTGCAATAAAACAAATTTGGACGGGGGAGCGTCTCACCGTGTGAAGCTTGTGAGTATACGAGGAAACGGGGAACGCCACTTCGACCGCCGCCACCGTTCCAGGCTTACCCGACTCCTTGCATTTATTTGCTGTTTTGTGGTGTTGTGGTAAATATCGTCCAGAAATACTCATCCTCGCCATCCCTTGTCATCATGCATGTATGTCTCACAAACCCATTCCATCGTTTGAATTCAGCTGCCAACAGGAGTGATGCGACATGTCATAGCATTACACCGTGCTCCATTCATATCATATATATATATATGTTTTGAAAAGCAGCGTGTTACTCTTCTTTTCTTCACCGTCCCACATAAACCATCTTTCTCCCTTCCTTTGCATGTCCCTCTCTCTCTCACTCTCCGTACCGTCTTTTTCAGCCAGCTACTTCGCTTGATTTATAGTGATATGTGTGTCAGCGGCAGCGGGGCTGCCATTGTGTATTTGTGAGGGAGTTGTGTTGTTTATGGCCGTCTGCGCGATAAATCATTTCTCTTTGAAAATGATGGGCGAGCGACGATACGCGGGAACGAGGAAGAGATTCCCCGGATTACCGTTCAGACTCGCCGACTTTCTGTTTCGAAAACGGCCCGCGAACCCTTCGCTCTTGCCCTCTCCCTTCATCTTTAAGCCCCCCAAGTTGATTATCGCGAGCGATTTACGAGAATGGATCAGCGACTAATATGAAGGCTAAGTAGCTGCAGGTCTTGAGTTACTGAATATGCAATTACCAATTAAGGGAAGATTTGTTTAAATTTGGCAGAACGGGAACGCCTCGCCGCCTTGTAAATCTTATAAAAGTGTCCGCGCCCGCCAGGAAACTCATAGCCAGGGGTCTCATACCTGGACTGCAGCTGTTTTTCTTCATGGTGTAAAAACCTAATTGGAACACTTACTGAGCAGAAAGGGGTAGCTACTGCTTTAGTTTATTCTTAACTAGAACATAGAGCTTGAATTGCCTTTAAGCTAAAAGAGGGTCAGGGACTAGCCTTTCAGACACAAAGAATATATATTTCCCCCCCTGAATTTTTTTTGTGGGACAAACTTAATATTGCAGGCTTTTCTGATTTGCTTGAGTTAAAAAAAAAATGATAGCATTTTCATTGTTGCAACTCATTTTCTTTTTCACATTTCAATACTGTGAAAACTGAAAGAATAGCACTCACTGCCTGCCATGCTATTTGAACTGGATTCCCCCCCTTATCTGCGAACGAGGAGGAGGCTTGTCAAGTGAGCGACTTTACCTGTAGTAAATCTTGTTTATGACGTGTTAATGTTATTTCGTAGAGATGGCAATAATTGTGCAATGCACATGCGCCGCTGAAGGCGACGACCACAAACAAAGAGGTTAATCAGTCTTTATTATTTTATTCACACAAACATAAAGACACGCATTTAATGTAATATATTTTTATTTTGACCTTAACCCCCATATAACTCTTATTGTTACATTAAACAGCAATAATTAAGCAGCAGGAATAATTATAATTAATAATAATAATAATAATAATAATAATAACAACAACAACAACATTTTATTCACCTCCTCTCCACCTGGGTAATACAAACCTTTGTGTAGCAAAATTATAATAACTCCTTGGCTCCTATCAAATATTTATGGGCACACCGGCATGGCTAACACGTTCAAAATGTATAATTCCAACAGCGCTCCTTGCCAGGCGCAGTGTCAAAAACAATATCCGAGCTCATTTTGGAGGATGCGCAGGGGCGAAAAGATGGGACATTTTTTCGTGCAGGGACTCGCCAGGCAGATCTCATATCTGATTTCACGTGTTTAGTGACAGCCGAGGTTGAATAAATGATTCAAAACGCCAGTCAGTTTGAATAGACATTAAGAGTCCCTATATCTATACAGGAAAAAATATAGTTGTTCATGTGTAGTTATACTGTTACGTTTACCACAAAAGTCAGTGATATAGATTAAAAATATTTATGCAATATAAAATCTATCAAATCATGATTAAAATATAGAATTTATAATTGTTACGTTTTAGATATTAGCCGTACGAATAATGTAAGTATCAGCATTAAAAATCGTGGAGTAAAACTATTTAAATAACCATGAAGAAAGCAAACCCAGATAATTGTACATCAATTTATTTTGCGCTTAGATAATTTTATTTAACGGATAGGCCTGTATATATGACTGGAGCTAATTGCTGGCCTTTTTTTTTTTTTAAATCAGACAGTATTCCGATAGTTCATCACTAGCAAGTTTCCTTAGGCTTTGGATTGGATGTCGGCCATATTGTCGTCTTATTGCATCCAAATGTACACTAACAAGATGGAGCGATGTATAAACTAAGCTGCCGTTTCGCAATTTAATCTTCAAACCTTCTATCATTTTGACTAATTTAAAGCAAACATTCCCAGACTTGACGGAGCAGACATAAACGCAAGACAACTCAAATGTATAATAATGATAATAATAATAATAATAATAAGAAGAAGAAGAAGGATTTCGAGATGGCTAATTTAGAAAACTTGCACCGTTTTCTGTGGCATGTATGCAGTAAATAATCACGCATAAAGTAAAGGTCGTCTATTTGTACCACTAAACTATCATAGTGGGATGTTCTATGATTGTATTTGTGTTCTCGCTATCACTAAACAATCATAGCAAATACACATCTATCACTAAGCATGGTGGCTTAATGCAATCATGTTTTAGGTCCCACACGAAATCTTGCAGCCCCTTTGTCTCTCATTGGATTCGTCATTTTATTAGGCCAGCAGTACCAGTTGTATGCAGCTACGATTTATTTAATGTAAGCTTAGGTGAGTTTTCCAGGTGTTTCCCCTGTCTCCTAATGCACGAATAATTACCCATTTGGAAATAAATCAATATCAAACCTCTCTCTAATTCATAACGGTCTACACAGAACAACGATTGAAAGCACATGAAAAATGAGCAGAGAAACGCTATCCAGAGGCTACATGCTGGATTTTCATCCATTTGAGGAGCATGGGGGAGCGCGATAAGAGAATTCAGCCGGAAATGTTCGAGCCAGTGTCTGCCTTTTTATGCAGAGGCTAAGAATAGCACGGATACTATCATCGCACTTTTAAATAGTTATAATTGAACTTCCGTCCATGTCTGCTTGGTGTGTGTCAGCGCACGCGCCTGTTGTTTTCTGCTATCTCTGCGTGGGTAGTGTACAACCTAGCACACAAAAGCCTCGAAGAACAAACGCCAAGTGCAGTGACTTGAAGGTTTGCAGTGTAAGGCTATTGAATGCAGGCAACATGCATTAGGACAAAACAAACTTAAGCTACAACATGAAAGACTGCGCAAGCTTATTTTTGTAAAATCGCGAGAAAGCGCTTTTGCTGTTTATTGGAATTTGGCATCATTCCCTTAAAATGAAAAAAGGAGACAAGAAACGTGTTGGATGTCGACAGGGAAGGGAACAATTATCGGAATGAGGTTGACCGTGTTCGCCCTTGCCGAAGCCTGCAGGTTGCAATAACCATATGGCCCATGTGTTGGCCCCGTAGCCGTGCAGTCCCCTATTGGACAAACGAACCTCGTTGGCTTCTCCACCCTGAGTGTCCTGTCAGTCCACTGGTTCACTAGTTCACCGTGTCAATCCACCCTGCTCCGCGCAAGCAGCGAGAAGCGAGCAGACAGCTTGAGGCTAGAGGTGGAATCTTTCGCCTGCTGGTGAGTGGTGCTCCAGAGCGGACACACGCCAAGGAGCCTGGGGTTCGGCTGAAGGAAAAACGAGCTCCCGAAGTATTGGGGTTGTGGACGCCTAAGTGGAGTGCGCGCGCATTAGCAGTTTCCAGCGCGCCTGCGAACGCTTTGATCCACACAGTAGCTTCAGTTTTATGCAAACGTTCAAATCGATAAGGAAGCTGTAAAACGTTACCTTCTCGCATCGAGCAACCATTTATATACACCTATAAAACAATCCTTGCCTGGCAGTCAATCGGTTCCGTCGTTTGCTTAAATATTCCAAAAACAAAGACACATCTTCGGCGAAGAGATCGGAAGGAATGCTGGATGTCAGGTAAGATTTGCAAGCTTAGAATGATGCCGCATGCCTGGACTCTTCCTTGTGTCCCGAGCTCTTCTGCCGACAAGTCATTAATTATCCGTTGTGTGACCTAGAGTCATCCCTGGGTGTGCCCGACTTCGAAAACTTTTTTCTTTGTTTTCAAACAACCGGAGACACTGGAGACGCCTTCAAATTGGTAACCGATGAGGGCTACAAGTTGGCTCATTCCCCCATACCTCACCACTTTAATTTTACTATTAGTCTGTAGTTCTCTGTGTTTTTTTTACTTTTTTTTTAAAATCGATATTATACCGCATAAGTTTCCTCATCAGTTAGCCTAATTTCTCAAGTGCTCACTGACTGAAAAAGTGTGGAGATTCGCGCAGAGGCCTGAAAGTGTAAAAAGACGACAGATTTATTACCCAAACAGACGACTGCTTATTCTACTAACAGCTTCTAATTTCGACCTTTGCTTTGCTCTCCACTGAACGCACCACAGGTATCCCAAAATGGCCTTTTGGCCATTTTGTCTTGTTATTATTTTTCAATTTTACTGCTTGTAAAACGACTGGTGTCCCTAAAACCTACAGTAGGCGCAAGCTGTCAAAGGTAATAGAGGAGCGGCTAATAATTCAAATGTGGCCTCAAGGTAGACGGCTATATTGAAACATAATGTCTCCTCTGTGTTCCCAGCTCCTTGGTCGTTTAAATGTTTAAATAAATAAATTTATAAATATATAAGCAAATAAAAGCTAGTAAAATCGTGTAGTAAATATATATAAATTAATGTGATTATAATAAATTGATTTAGGAGACTACAAAAATATCTCGCGTAAAATGTAACCCTTTGTCTATTATATATTATACTATTTGTCCTTTTTAATTAAAGACGGGAAAATTGCCTTATAGGGTAAAAAATATATATATATATAATTAAATTTCAGCAAACTTTGACTATAAATCACTTAAAGGTTCGGACACAAATGTTTGACATCAAACAAGTGAAAACTACATTACCACTTGCAGACATATGCGCCAAAAGGTACTACAAGCTCAGAAAACAGCCCTCTTAGTCATTCTGCGCGCTTTGACACATTTTGAAAAATCTCTTCTCTAAGTAGTACTTTTGGTTTTGTTGTTGTCTTGGTGGTCGTTTGCCCAAAACAGAAGTTGTGACCAGCGGTTTCCGTGAACTAGCGTACAGGTCTGAATAAAACCACAAAAGTCTAAGTGGATATAATTTAATTGATTTTATCATAAATCACTGACAGTACAGAGAGAGGACCAGTTAGAGCAATTTAAAGAACAGTGGAACTGTCAACTAGGTCATAAAGCATATATA
>JAUYWG010034058.1:0-19513 GCA_034779775.1 Enteromius afrohamiltoni
AGTATTTTTTATACTATAATAATATACTTGGACTAATATATAGTAATAAGCGCAAGGGAATATCTAATAGTTTTGATTTAGTTTAGTTATTTACTAAAACATAAATAAAACAAACAATAAATATTATTAATAAAACATATATATAAAACAACAAAAACTACTAAAAATAAATACTGCATCAATGTAGAATAGAATGGAATGAAATACATTTTTCTTAGGTCACTCAGAATAGCTTCATGGTGGTCACTATAATTCAGAACAACAACCACCATTGCCTCCAACAATAAATACAGAAAAAAAAGAAACATAAAGAAAAAGTGCTGGAGAAGATCTATATATGCTGTGACAAATGATGCGCAAGTGTCCTTTATACCTCTCCCAGACTTCCTGAGGGATATGTAGATATTAAACAGCCAACACAAGCGAACAAGAACATGCATAATAAGGCTCATAAACTTCTATTCTCATGTCGGATGAAGTCTACGTGTAGAATATGGCCTTAGTGTCGTCTTCTCGGAATGGCAAGAAAACATAAGCCATTGTTTGTGCATGTTTGCATCTCGATGTGCGTCCACGTCTCATATTCTATGGGTCTCATCCTATATGCTCGGTCCCTCCTGCTCACCCTGCTACAACAACCACCCCTCTACCTCATTCATTTCAGTTCTCCTCCCATTTTTATTCGTCGTCTTTTTTTTAAATTTATGCTCAGCATACTAAGCACTCAATACTGGCAGTGTCTGCAGTGGCTGAGATAGCTGTTAATGAGAAGAGGTCCCCCTTTATCTTCTTTATTCTGCAACTATTATCTGCGTGCAGTCTATAAGCGCGCAGTTACCTTACTGGCCGATAACACCCAAGAGGCAAACGCTGCTGATGAGCTTTCTATACAGCAGAGCCCGCACAATACCTCTATCGGAGGAGCAGACCTCAGGAAAAAAGGGAAGGGGAGAGGGTAGAGCAAAGAGAGAGACAGAAAAAACCCTGAACCCCATGTGACAGACAAGGAGGGCCGGCTCGCGCTGAATATCCAGTGAATTTACAACCCGGGCCCCCTTGAAACTCGGCTTCTCATGCCTGATTCTCTCCCAGCTGCTGCAGTTTCTTATCTCGCCTCTTCCTCTTCTGCCTCGGAGATAACAGTAATTCTTCTCTATGCTGTATTTTCAACCCTCCGGACCCCCAATCCCAGAGTACGCCCCCCAGTACCCAACTTACACCAATCTCACTCCTCAACCAAACCCTGTCAAACACGCACGCACATGCAGGCACTCACACACCAGCAGAGAAACCTCAGCGCAGGACGCAGCAAACGTCTTTCTGCTCAGTCTAGATAAAGGGTTAAAGACTACAGTCGGCCTGCCGCTTTGTGAGATGAGGGGAACGCAAAAAAGAAAGACGGGATGGAAGAAAGGGGGACGAAGAAATCAAGTATTCAAGTAGAGATTTTTTTATCAGTTGTACGCCATATAAAACAGTCATTTTTGCCTCTTTCACTTACTTTTTTTCATGAATGTGGCTGCAGCCTGGAGTGTTGAAGCTAGATAAAAGAATTAGCGGTTGCACAGAGGGGCTGGGGCGCTAAGTACAGCCACGAATTAGAATGTCTATCTCTGTCGCTCTTGGCTCATCCTCTCTAGCCAGCCTGGCTCCGAGCTCGTAAACAATTTAATCTTTTCACTACAGTTTGGGGGGAAAAAGGAGAACGCAGAGAAGAAGGGAAAAAAAAAACGAGACGTGGACATTACTTCTTCGCTCTCTGTTTCTCTCTCTTACCTCTTCCTCTCAGTGGCTTCTGCTTTAAACAAGAAAACTGACGCAAACATTTGTAAGGCGCTTGAAGATTGAATCTTATTTCTTTTTTCGACGTCGTCGTCTTCTTCTTCTCTCCGGCTCTCCCTCCCTCTCTCGTTCTCACCCAGTGTCCTGAAATTTAAGATGTAGTGCTGCTTCAGCTCTGGGGCCCATTTTAGAGATGTAATGTAATTCATAGCCTATCATATACCAGGAGCCACTCACAGACAGGCTGTTCTGCGGCTCCCTCAGCGTAAGTTTCTCTGCAATGAGAGCGCAGACTCCTATATATCTTCAACCGTAATAACCATCTATGAAACACCAAACTTCTGTAGTCCATTCAGGTCACCTGGTGGTGTCATTTTCTCACTTTAAAGCGGTAATGTATGAGGCGGTGTTGACATGTGACCAAACAGGTGAGCTATTATCCTCATAAGCACATATGAAACATCAAAACAATAACAAAAGTGAAAACTGAAATTAGAAAATTAGACATACTGATCTATAACAAATGGATTTTTGACATATCCACATTAAGCTTTAAATATACAAAATATGCATTTGAGCAAATCTCTCCAAAAAGACTTGCTCTATATCTTTATCCTATAACATTTTCATGAATTAATTTTAATGAAATCATGAAAATCAGTGTGCTATTCTATACAACATCATCCATCAATATATTTTCAACTATTATGAAAAACGGATGATCAAGAGTCAACTAATTAATGCTTAGCAAATAACTGCACAAAAAATGCATACACATTGAAGAAGTGTAGAATGATTTATACCAATATGAGTTGAATGAATGGTCACTTCACAAGTGAAAGAAGATTAAACTGATCCAAAGCCCACAAAGTATGTGCCAGGATTCATTTAAAATCTCTAAAAGATCCATTAACTCCTGTCATTTCCATAAAGTCAACTTCATTAGCATCTAACGATTCCTCAACATAACAGAACAAAAGACCAGGTAGGACCACTAAAAGCTTCTTATGGAGGTGAGTCAGGGGAGGTCATATTCTCCCAGCAGGCTCTGGACTGGACATGGTCATGGAGGCATGAGGGCAGGATAAAGTGGCAGACTGAGGGGAAGAACATCACTGAAGCTGGCAGAGCTTCCACGCTACTGTCCAACTGATACAATCTCACTTCGTTCCACAATCACATCGCCTCTTGCCCGTTGGCAAATCAGTCATGTTCTCGTCCCTGTCTGTTATCCTGCTTTATTTTTCCTTCTCGTCTCCATTTGTGAACTCCTAAAGCTGTAATTGGAGAGAGCAGGCGTATTCAGGTCAGTGATGGAAACCGCAGAGAACGCGATTTTACCTCCCCTGCTGGCTGGACATGTAGTGGATGACAATCTGGGAGGGGCAAGAGACTGGGGTGGGAACGAGGGGAGCAGGAACATAAAGAGACAAAAAGTTTTATTAGAGTTAAATTGTGAAAACAAGCACATTTATCCTCACGTTGGAGAGTGTAATTTCTTAAACGCTAATGTCACCAGAGAGAACGGAAAAAAGAATGTTTTTAAAACAGGTTTCCACAACACATGCCCGTCCTCAACTAACACTATTGGTTTAGCCAGTGTTGCCGTGTCAGGCTGGTCAGACTTTTGTAAACTCTGACAGTGCCAAAGAGAAAAAACAAAACAAATGGCTTATATTCAGCTCAGCACATTTGGACGATTTAAAATCAAAATTAGAAGCTTACTGCATAAAAGCAATTCTTCTGTAAAAAAGAAAAAAAAAAAAAAAAAAAAAAACGATAAGAGCTGTAAAGTTATTTAAATAATTTATACAGTTGCTTTAGAATTTTTTACAGAACTACAAAAATATCATTTTTCAAATAGATTTCCAGATCCCTTTATCTTTCATTGGTTACACAAACAGGAAGCCCACCCCCAAACTCTTGCCATTGATTGAGCCAGTGTTGCTATGTCAGATTTGGCAGATTTTTATCAAGAGTTTTGATACACCCACAAAATCAGCTGGCTTATTTATAGCTCCTTTGGCACATCTACAAGATCTAAAAGTCAGAAACTTGCATCCTTTTATAAAGGCATTTTTTAAAAAATATGCATTAGTTGGTGTGCAAAGCTGTTTATTTACACAGTCATCATGGTTGCCAGGTTTTGGCAGTAAAACCAGCTTAATTGCTACTCAAAACAAGGTCAAAACCTCCCCAGTTACTTTTCATGCCCTCCAGGAAAAATTGAGTTCCTAGGGGTTAAAATAAAAAAAAAAACATGTTGGGGTTCCTCTAATAAAACTCACATCCTATATCACATACCACATTACTTGGGGTCGCTTCAACCCACAGACATGAAAAATATCCTGCGTAAAGAGTGTTAAAGTAGCCTTATTCCCAAGAAAAACCATGGAATTGCATATCATTTAAGAATTTTAGAATTTTCATCGGTTAAGCATAGAGACAGCCCGCCCTCAAACTCACACCATAGGTTGAGCCAGTGTTGCCATATCAAGATGGTCAAACTTTTGTAAACAGTGTTGCTCGCACCACAGAACACCACCATTTTACACTTCTGGGGTAAAGCATCGAACAAATGGCTTAATTATAGTTACTTCAACATTAAAATAGGATATTTTGTTTTTCAGCATTATTGTGCATACAATAAAAGTCAATGTTGTTTGAACCCCGCTGTCACCTTCTAGAAAGGAAGTCATCAAGGTTTGGAACTGCATGAGAGTTAGTAAATGGTGACAGAATTATCCCTTTAACAAACAATGACAGATCATTTCAAGCTCTCCCACAAATGTCAGGTAGATGTGGGTGTCTCAAGTCAAAAGCCTTGAGAGGAGTCAAAGTGCTTTACAAAATGAAACCAAATCAAGGGAGGCCTTCTCATGCGGCGCCCTCGTGCTCTGGAGGTGAGAGGTTAACCATGGTAGCAGACTGTCGGCTCATCAATGGGATAATAAAGCTGGTCGACCAGGCTGAGTGACTGTCAGGACAGGTGGCGTTAAACCTGCTAAGATCCCATCTCCAAGGTCAGCCCTTTCCACCCAATCTCACTGGTTGCTGATGAAAGCACGATTTAAGGAAAAGAGAGGCCGAGGGTGGTGGGTGAGGTGGGGGCAACTCGTCGCCACAGTGGATAAGACTCAATTTGAGAAGCCTGTAGAGGGAAATGACTGTTTTTGGCCCCCATCATGTTATACAGCGAGGGCAGTTTACTGTGCTGTTTGCTAGGGGGGTGCAATTTTACAGCCCTTTCTGTGGCGGGATTTACTGGATGTGCAGTTAATAGTTTATATAGTTGACTCGGAGCAGCAGGGATTAAAGATAGAGGGTTGTTGGGTGCAGTGGCACGGGGAAGACATTTATCCACAGCGATCCCAGGCCTCTTAGTGCACTGTCTGGCCCACTGACCTTGGGCTGGGCTGCTACTGGGACTCCACAGCCCAGTGGCTATCATAAAGGGTTCTGTGTCTGATTGTGTAAAAGTTTTGATGGTTATATAGGCCTCTTTCGCTCTCATATGCTGTAGAGTCTTTGATTTCTAACCCATTTTGCTGTCCTGCTTTTAGTCCCACTCGACTATTGCAGCGCTTTTAATGCTTTAAGGCTTAAAAGAATATTCTAGATTATTAATCAACAGCACGTGTGGCATAATCAAATGCCTTTTCAAACATGATCTTTCATGCAGTGTGTGTCTTGTAGCTGTATGTGAACGTAAACTATCTGCTACTATCTTTGTAGTTGTTGTCACGCCGGCACGTCCTGATTTTGCTGAGTTAGGCGTGTTCCTGGGTCAACATATTTTGTTGACCCTGGAACAACATTTTATTCCAAAATTTTAGTTTTGAACATATTTCTACACCTAAACCTAACCCTACCCATGAGTAACGCCTAAAATCTGAGGAAATTATAGATGACTGACACTGATGTACAAGCACCAAACACTGATTGTAAGCCTAAACTTCACAAAAACTATAAACTGCTTCTTCAAATCTGATTGGCTAATCACAATGTTGTTCCAGGGTCAACACAGATGTTGACCCACGGACATGCCTAACTCAGCAAAATCAGGTTCTGCTGTGACGCCGACAGTGAATGATAAATGAACAATAAATGTTCACGTTCAAATATTAAAGTTTTTTCATAACATTCACCTAAATGTGTCGTCAGCAATTCAAATCTTTTCTGTTATGGCCAAACGTCGCAAAGTAACATATTTGCATAATGTCTACACATAAACCTGTTTTAAGAGACTCATAAAGCAATAGTAGCAACCCTTAAAATGGCAAAATATGGGCACTTTAATATTAAGCCCAAACTTTGTTTTAATGTCACTATTGATGAGGATTGTATGATATTAATAGTGAAAGATATTTGAGGTGTACCAACATGCAAATCAAATACACTTCAATATATCTTTAGTTGAACATCACCACTACTTCTACACAATTAAAGTGCATTAAGGACAAAATTTGTTTTCAAATTAGCAGACTTTATGTATACAACTATAGCATAACAAAAGAACAATTGCAGGGTATTTGGATACATAAAAATGCATTTATAATAAACTATGCATTAAATAAATACATTTTACTATATTCATTTTCTCATAGGTTTGCAATTTTAGTTTACTTATTAGTACTTTTTAATGTGTTTTTATAATTTGTAATATTACTATTTAAATAAAATGTATTTTTGTTTTAGCAACTTAAGTTCATTTCAACCTTAATTAACAAAAGTGTTAGTAGTAGTTTTAGTTAATGGTAATAACCCTGTTCCACACTAAACCATGTGCATACAGTATACATCTCATGGATGGATATACTTTTGAAACAGCGAATATTATAACATTTACAATTTCACTTCCATTGTGAGTGTTTCACTGTAAACCATATATTTGGTTGTTTTGAAGAAAGAAACTTTTATGGTTATCAACATTTTGCCACGATTGGTGTCAGAATGTTCCGAACTCTGGAATATTCCGTTAACACAAGAACTCCTGTCTTTGATCCTGTCACCCGCTGCATGTGGTCTGTGCTAGTGCTTGTTCACTAGTGATACCTCAGTGTCACTGACCCCTGGCAATGCTGTTTAACTTCATGGCTTGGCTGAAAATTAAACCGAGCCTCCCTTCCCATCTGAGGCCAGTCTTTGTGTGCGATCAGCCTTCTCACACCCAATCGTCATATACCTTCATCATCGCCCCACCAGCTGGACCAAACGCAGGCCAGCTCTCCTGTCCTCACACACCTGCTCAGAGGCCCTCACGACCATCCCAGCAGCCCAGAGCTTCATAGAGCCTTGCCATCATTGACAACTTACAGGGACTTCTCAGTTGGACAATAAAAATCCCACCATAGTGACAAGAACGCGCCAAAACACAATGCTTGTTCATTGCAAGTGGCTGATGTGGTAAACAGACTACAGGAGGCACATTTGTGAGGGGAGCTGATTACAGCTCGCCAGGCTTCAAGACACACTTCACACCATTGTTCTATTCTGTTTATTGAGAAGAACCTCACAATATCAAAGGAGAAGGAATATAAACAACATCTGTGTCCCAGTAAAGAGGAAAACATAAAACATGTTTATCCTGGAGAGTAACTGAGGTGTTTGTTTCTTGGGCTTGTGAGGGCGATGGATGGATTTGATCACTTGAATCGACAGTTCAAAGGAAGAAAAGTATTCTGGAGGCAGATGTATAAAAAGCATTTGGTTTTGTGTTGTTTTTATAGAACCAGCAGAGCAAGGTCAGCCCTAAATAAACTGACCAGCAGGAAGTAGAAGCAGCAAAACAACATCATGACACACCGACTAACAAAACCCAGTGCTATCCCACAGACTGAAACAGCTAAATGGCCACACAAACCATTAAAACAGCTGACAGCTAAAGCTAAGAGCTGACCAAAAAAAATAAAACAATTACAAACAGTTAAACAGTTTCTTGCAACTACATAGTACCTACTACCTAAGAGAGAGAGAGAGAGGTGCAAAGCAAGATTTTGAAGAGACGTAATAAGCGGGTGAGATTCAGAAGGTAAAACTGCTCCACTCCAGCAAACAGCCCAGACTGTGCAATTATAACTAACCAATGCTCCAAAAGGAATGGGGGAGTAGAAAATAAAAAAAAACAGAAATTGACCCACTTAAATACAGTCAACAAAAACTAGCTTCGCTACCTTTGTTGCTTTGCTTTCTCCTGCACCTGTCTTGCTTTTGTGAGAGAAAGAAAAGGTTAGAGAGAAATGATTGTCGTGCGATGTTTACGGTGGCCAAATAGCAGCCGAAATTATGCTGTCAGGGACACATCCAGCTCAGATGAGGAGGACACAATTTAAAATTTTCACTGTTGAACACCTTTAATGCCTCATAATGCAAAAGGTGTGGCTATTCCTATTAAACGTGTAGCTGAATCAATAAGAGGCATAATTGGAGTTGTTAGAGCAAATTATAACACAGCTATTATGTATCAGTGCGCTATTTCTCAGTAAACTGTTATTACAGACTTTTTAATGCTTGGATTCAGTAGGAGGAGTGTTACATGCAATAGTTACCACTATAATCGTCACTGGCTTTATTGACTGCGACGTCTTTTGTGTAGTCTATAATTTCCTGCACCTCAGCCCATCTTGAAACACGGATTGCTCGTTTTTGTTGTTGTTTATGGATATAACGTAATAGGAGGTAGTTGTTAACCTCAACTCTGCACATTCGATGCTATGCTTCTGAGTATTATTGACTGATATTGTACAAAACTGTTCGAAGGAGAGGATCCTTTCCCACTACATTTATATGTCTTCGACAGATAAATTGCTCTGTGAGCCTGACAGACCTTAATGTACTGAAGTGCGAACCCTTGTCAGCTGCTTAGACAGATAAATATGTGCCTTTGACTTCATATATGACAATGGCAGTGTCAGAGCTACAAACGTATAAACAAATAATAAGTCACTGGGAAATGATGGGACGACAATCCTCTTTTGCCATCTCTCAGAGAGATGAACTGATTCAGACATATGGTGGTGAACAGAGATTGGGTTAAGACAAAAAGACAAATAATAGTACTTAGGCATGTAGAGGAGGATGTATTGCATGCATCACGATCTGTGTCTCCGTGGCCAATCAACCTTAACATCCTTATCGAGACATTCAGAATGGGGAAAGCCAAGAAATTGTTCCTACTGCAATAATAATTTAAGAATGAATAAAGTCTTAAAAATAAAATAAAATATTTCTCGTCGTACAAAATGTTAAATATATACTTGGTCCATATGAGGTCATATGAGATTTTGTCTATATTATGAAAATATAAAATTTAATAGCTTAATTTCTTTTTTATTTAGTCTAGTGGGATGTTACCTGATCATATGATTATGTTAATCATATGATCATATGAAACACAAAACAAAAAAAACCAAAATTAATTAAATACAAACAAAAAGTTATACAAAATTACATAATTATATACTAAATATATACTAATTTTTATAATATTTGGTCCATATGAAATTATGTGATAATTTTCCTATTATATGAAAATATAAAATTGAATAGCTTATTTATTTTTATTTTTTTTAGTCCAGTGGGATGTTACCTGGGGCCTGTTCCATAAAACAAGTTTACCAAATAAGCCAGGCTTATGGCAGACAGTCTGACTTATTTTAATAAACTGGCAATAAGTCGGACTTATTGATTGCGTTGAACACAACAAGTTGTGGCAAGCCATGCTAGAATTTGCGGTGACGGGTCACCCGATTGGGTTGATAAGATCACTTTACGATGATCAAGAAGCCACAGTGTGAACACCACACGGAGACACTGATTGGTTCAAAATCGGCAAAGGCGTGAGGCAAGGTTGTATTCTGTCTCCATTCCTTTTCAATCTTTATGCTGAAATTATCATGAGAAAATTAGACCATGACGACTCAGAAATTGGAGTGAACATCAATAACCTTCGATGCATCGATGATACAACTCTTCTCTCTGAAACAGAAGAAGGCCTATGGCAGCTAATCAAACGGATCAAAGATGAAAGCGCAAAATTCGGCCTCTTCCTGAACATCAAGAAGACCAAGATGGCGATACCAAGATAAAAATCGACAATGAAGAGATTGAGTGCGTGCAAGAATACACCTTCCTAGGATCTCAGATTGATCGGAATGGAGACTGTGGCCTTGAAATAAAGCGTTGAATAACCTTGGGTAGAAGCGCGATGTTGAACATGAACAAAATATGGAAAAGCAAAGACATCAACATGACGACCAAATGCAGACTGGTTCATGCCATCGTGTTCCCCATAACCATGTTCGGCTGCGAAAGTTGGACCTTAAGAAAAGCAGATAAAAGAAAAATGGACTCCTTCGAGCTGTGGTGCTGGCGACGGCTGCTCTGCATTCCATGGACAGCAAGGATGACGAACAAAGAAGTATTGGAACGCTTAGGACCGGATATGTCGTTGGAAGGCAAGAGACTCAGACTCACGTACTCAGACTCACATGGCCATGTGATGTGATCAAGTTCACTAGAGAAAGATCTAATGCTGGGAATGGTCAGCGGCAAGAGACGACCTGGGGTGCGTTTCCCAAAGGCATAGTTAGCCTACTATGGTCGCAAGTTCCATCGTTACCAGCATAGTTCAACGATTCAGTGTTTCCCGACAGTATAGTTCAAATGAACATTCGCAATCAACGTTCACAAACGTACGTGGTTTGAACTACAGCACTGGACCTGTGGTTTGAAGCATAGTTTCTTGTTAGTAAGATATATGGGCTTTAATAAATATGCTCTTGGGCACAAGAAGCAAATTAACATGCATTACTATCTTTATCCATTCTATCTAAATATAGAAAGCGATTTAATTATGTCTATTCTAAAGGCTGTTTTTTAAAAGTGCGCATGTGCAAAAAAGGCTACGGGAACCTTGGAGTATGACGTATGAGGGATAATAAAATAAAATAAAATACAAATATTTCTGTTGTCGTACCTTTTTTTTTTTTTTTTTTTTTTTTAGTCCAGGGATGTTACCTGATCATCTGATCATGTTCATCACAATAGAATTTAATAGAATAGAATAGAACTCAAATTAAATTAAATTAAATTAATTTAATTGCATTTTATTATTGTCAATAATTTTGGGCCAGTGGAATTTGGTCCAGAAATATTTCTGTCTTCGTACAAAACTACCAAACAATATATTTGCTCCATATGTAATCTTAGACTGATCAGAAAATACAAATAATAAAATTAAAGATTTTCAAATTCTAATGAATTTTATGAAAAAAATGATATCATTAGTGTAAATTGAAGTATTTTAGTATATTTGATTTAGTCCATAAGACTATAAAAATAAGAATATAAAAAATCTAAAGCCATCAAAAATATAAAGCAAATATTTGTTCATATATATTACTGTTTTTAAACAATAATTTAAGTTGTATTTAAAAGCCCTCTTGGCAGAACAACACAAAGCTCACATGCTCAATCAGCTGAGCGTGTCGTGGAAATCATGTGCTCGGCAGTCAGCAGGCAGCTGTGGGGGCCTCTAGGGGAGACAGTGATTGGGGAAATATGAGATGACAGGAATATCAAATATTGTCAAACTAATTAACTTCTTAAGATCAGGTAAAATCTCAATTCTTTACTGTGGAAAAGGGATAGCATGCAGAATGGGATTAGCGCTTTGCACGCTGATGAGATGAAATTGAATGGTCCTGGGGCAGCTTGACATGTTCCGTAAGGAGATGTATTTTCACATTAAGCAGATAACAGTGACTGTGTCCTAGATTACCTACAATACGCCTGCAACAGGGGGAGAGTAATGTACATCTGTAATGGAGGCTAATTGTGTTGTGTGGCACCCTGTCTCTGTTCATTTAAAAATGCTTTGATAAGGAAAGACAATGAGCCCAGGAGCCTTTCAGACAATAAAGGAAGAGTGAACTTCTCATTTTTGCTTGTTTTTGACGATCAAACCTAACCCTACAAAGTGTAATCCTTCCCCTGGGGTAATAGTACACTTTGCATAACTGTCATCAAAACTTAAGAGTGAAGCTAAGTTGTTGCATTTGTTGATGGAAAAGTAAGTATTAGAGACCGGGGCTAGTTGTCACACAGGAATGCTATAGACATATATAACACTAACAATAAGGTTTTAGATAAATGCATTATATATATTATATGCAGTACATATATTATATATACATTTCACGTATAAAACTTTCTAAACTAAAATATTTGGTCTTCCAAAATAAAAATTGCAAACATAACGTATGTAACATAATGCAGTCAAACCACAAAACAATGTTTGGTATTGTTGTATGCTATATTTTACAGTTTTGCTTTTTTTTTTCTAAATTACTTTCTGTTTTATGATTGCTTTCTAGTTTACATTTTGACTGTGACAGCTTTCCCAATAAAATGTGACAACATGCCCCAATATGGTTAATGTGTGTGTTAAATAAACGTATGTACCATAAATCTACCCTAAAAAAAATAGCCATGTACTCATCTAACTAAACAATTTGTACAAAGAAAGAAAATAAATCAATAAATAAACAGATAAATAAATAAATATATTGAAGTCAAACAAATAAACAGTCATTAAATAATAAATAAATAAATTTTGAAAATATAATAAAATTCATTAAATAAATAAAATAAAAGCAAATCAATTCATTAATAAACAGCCATTAAATAATAAATAAAGAATTAAATAAATTTCATAATTTAATAAAAGGCAATAAATAAAGAAATAAAAAGAAAGAAATAAATCAATAAATATTAGTAATTGAATTTCATTAAAAATAAAAGAAGAACATGTCTCTCTCCTCAATGAAGAGCGACAGTCAGCACAGGTGCAGCAGGACTGAAGGAAAGGAGAACGAGAGGGGGAAAGGGTCAGGGAGAAAGCATGCAGGGTAAAAGGAGGGCGTGTTAGAATGGAGAGAAAAATGGGGGGAAGGAGAGACAAAATGGGGTAGGAGGAGGAGAGGGGGAGAAAAAAAGATTGAGAAACAGAAATAGAGGTCCTGGAAAAAAGAAGGAGAGTGTGCGAGGAAGAGAGAGAGAAAGAGAGAGAGAGAGAGAGAGAGAGAGAGAGGTTAATAGTACGCAGAAGGCTCAGGGCTGATAGAAATGCAGACCGCGTCTGTGGCATGGCGCTCGGTGATGGGTTGGAGCTGAGATCTGGCGCATGCTATAAAGGAGCTCATTGAAAATAATTCAGAGTGACGGCTGTGCAGGCCCAGAAACAGGAAGCAGAGAGAGAGAGAGAGGAATAGTGAAAAGGCAGTCTGAGGAGAAGATAAGCTGTGGAAGTTGAGAAGCTGCGGGAAAGCTACATAGACAATGGGGAGAATAAGAAACTGGGCTGTGATGTAAACACTCAGGTAAAATGACAAGAGAGTAAACAAATGCAAACATAAAAACAGAAGGGACTGGAGTGCACAGGATCGAACTGTTGCCCTGCAGCTGAAAAATAACATGATAAGCATGAGTATCCATCTATACACTGACAATGACGAAATCCCAGGAAACCGGTAGTGTTCACAGACATTTTTAAAGGGATAGTTCACCTAAAAATGAAAATGTTGTTATTTACTCACCCTCATGTTTTTGTTGGGTTTTTTTCCAGTGGAACACAACAGGATTTTTTTAAGATTTCGCGTAGCTCTTTTGCATTAAACAAAAACCTTCAACCAAGGACAAACATAAATTAATTAATTAATTTAAATATAATTCATTTAAAAAACCTTTTTAAAAAATGAAAAAAAGATTTTAATTTGATTTAATTTGAGGCAGCATGTAAACTCGTTATTATATAACGAGTCTAGAATTTAAAAAAAAACTATATGAATATTTCTAAATATTTCATATACAAAATATACATCAAAATCAACATCTAAATATTTAAGATTTAGATAGATAGATTAATGTAGTTTTCCACATTAAATGTCTTCTTTTTATAAAAAATAAATTAATGTACACACACACACACACACACACACACATATATATATATATATATATTATATATTCAATATTTTATTTATTTATTTTATGTATTTAGTATTTGTCAATACTAAATATATTCTGTGCACCCAATCTTGAAGGAAGGGGGGAAAATTTTTAGTGAACTGATTCTCTGAATACAGTAATTTCAGGTAAATTAGAGTTTGGAACCAAATGAGGATAAGTACTGTAGGCTATATATATATATATATATATATATATATACTTTATTTAATAAAGTGCATATGTAAAATCTCCACAAACTGCTTGTGCAAGTACAATCTGGCAGTCTTGTGTTTGGTTCTGATTCAGCCTTTTCAGACAGAACAAAGCCGTGCAGCTTAGCAGAGGAGTCACAGTGTCACAGCTTCGAGCCTTTCAAATTCAGCACTGGCCTGAATGTGTCGCCAACGCAGAGATATGACAGAGGCCCATCACAGGGAGCAACCCTCTGCCCTCTCCAGCACCACTGTATTAATGTGGACCAGCAGACCTCTATTAAACTGTGCAAAGCTCATTCCAAGCTTGAGGACATCGTTTACGCTAACGTCGACGCTTAAGCACACACTGGCCCCAGTGAGAGGCATCCGGGGGTTAATGGGGCTTGTCTGCGCTGGGGTGCCAGGGAAGGGGCAAGAGGAGGGAGGGCATAGGGTTTAAAACAGGACGGAGCCATAAAGCACTGTACAACCCAGCTGAGACCCCCACCCACAGGCTCTCAATACCACTACAAACATAAATATGCTACTACAGCCAAAATAACGTTACCGCATTTTCCATCAGTCAAGGGGGTGAAACTCGCCCCTTACTGCAGGCTGATGTAAATAGGATGGACGTCTGTGTTTTGCTCAGAGATGTGCTGTATTTACGCCCGATGCACGAAGCCCTGAGTTCACAGCACATGAGATATTGAACCGCACAGTGTGATTTATAGGACGCTCTTGCTGAGAGCACCAGATCCACCGGCCCGTATTTCACTGACAGACAGAGGGAAAATTCATCAAAATATTTCTTAAGGACTTGGCCCACTTTTAATGCTCAAATTAAATTCATTCAACAACTGCAGCGAATCAAATCCACAGGAGTTATTACGAAAATAATAACATACTAAATAGTAAATGCTAAAAAAAAAAAAACATCAATTTTCCAAAAAACGATGCTCTCGCTCGCTATCTCAGACCGGAATCAAATCAGAAGCGACTGCCTCTCTATAGCTGATCAATTTAGCGTACTTTCGTACATAACAGTAAACATCGACCAAGTCATTTTCTGGCATATTAATGTTTACATCCAATCAGTAGAATGTAGGGCAGCCTAATTAACTCAAACAGACACCGGAATGTGCAGAAAATGAGAAGTTCACCTAGAGACCGCAGACAATTGATCACTTCAGACCCTCTTCACTCAATTGTTTCTTGACAGCACTTCAGAGCAGCTGAATTAGCAGAGCTACATATGGTGATTAAAAAGCTGTTTCTCCCATCAAAAAGCACAGCATCCTAATTGTCAGAAAATGGAAGAGGTCTGCACTAATGGTTATATTATATGCTGCATCACTGGGGTGGTTTAGTGGATTTTCAGAGCGATCCGAAACAAAAACAAAACTGTTTACGATACGCCAAGTCTTTTATTCTGTAGCCTTTTAGAATATAAACAAATTTCCAATCGAATTTATATTTGTCTATTTTTTTGTTTAGTTTTGTTTGATGTTTACTGAGGTTTTTGTTTTTTAGATTATTGTTTGTTTTTGTTTCATTTACTTTGATTATTTATTTGTTTGTTTATTAGACTGCATTAAGCTATGTTCATTTTCATGTTTTAAAATATTTAATTACATATTTAACAACAACTACTTTCTCTAAGCAAACAGTTTAACCAATTATCTCTGACACAGATTTGACAGCTTAAGTAAATAATAAATAGTTGAGAGAAAAATCAACAATAATAATAATAATAGTAATGAAAACTTTAGAAGGATTATTTCTTTTCAAAACATGTGGACTCCCTTCTGTGGAACACAAAAGATCACCCCCCTCAAAAAAAATGCTTTGCATTTGAAAAGTTAGTGCTGTCCAAAACGATATTCTTTAAAATATTCTTGTAAGTCTTTCCAAGAGGTTTAGAATGATGTGAGGGTGAATAAATGTTCTTTGCCTATAATAGATACTTTCATATTTGGTGATAGTTTGCCAAAAGATGGCATTTTTCTGGAAAAACAGTCCAAACTCAACATGATGCAAAGCTGATATCTCGGACCACAGCATTTATAGTTCCTTTCCCTCTCTTTCTCCTTTTACTAAACTAGCCTTGCTCCTCACTTCCCTCCCAGCCTATGGAAAATCAGCAAATAAAAAGTTACATTAACCCCAAGCCGACCTTTCCCACGTAATACACTGCTGCATGATGGGCTGGTGGGGGAGCTTCATCGAAAAGCTGTCACTCTCCAGTATCCCAAGCACTGCCTGGGGAACATTTACCGGATAATTAATATATTAAATGCATGAAAAATAGTTACACAGGGGCCTCTAGTCAGCTCTTCCCTAGCACAAGGGGAAGAGGGATACAGCCTGTGAACCATCAATATACAAGCATCCCCCTTGAATGGCCCATCATAAAAACTGCTCATAATTTAATGGCTTCATTCACAGCCCTCGCTGTAAAGGAAGGCCATATTTTCTCGTAATTCACTGGATCTCTTCTGGGTTTTATGATTTGGCAGTTTTAAGCTGCCGCCCGCTGCAATTATAAGGTGGTCTTCACTTTTGTGTGAAGGACACACAGGGGTCAGCAGTCGGCACCGTGACTAAACAGGACACTCAAACTGGTCTAAAAATACAGAGGCAACGGCATGCCAACGTTTTATGTATGTCTAGACAGTCAATGGTGTTTCTAATGCTAGCGATGGCCAAATGAGAGTTTTCTGGTTTAGGACACGGACATTCTAATGTTGCTCATTGCTGTCGCTGCTTACAATCAGATGCTTATCAAAATCAATTGTGAAGCAGAAAATTAGAATGGAGAAAATGATCTCAACCCTCTTGAGAGAGAGGGGGATGACTATAAGCCAGAAAGAATAGTTGTTTACTAGGATTTGTACCTGCTTAGAGTACCTGCTAAAATTCGCCACCCTGAAATTTATTTAGCACACGACTCTCACTGCATCTGTCCCCCATCTTTTGAGCTAAATATTGCATTCAGCAGTAGAAATTTTTAATAAAACTGTATCCAGATGAGCCTATAAACAATGAGAGTTTTTTTTAAGGGTAGAATATCACATCGATTTTGGTTTAATGTTTAACTACATATTTGTTTGTTTGTCGCGTTTTGTTTTTTGCTTTATAATGTATTTATGCTGCTGTTTGTTTTTGTTTAGCTTCATTTTAATGTACTTGTTTGTTAGATTTCGATTTAATTTCGTTACACGTATTTGTTAGAATACACTTTTCTTTTGATTCATTCATGTATAACGTTGTTATTGACTTTTTTTGTTTCATCTGACTGTGTTTTTGTTCGTTAGATTATTGTACTTTTGTTTGTTTTCGTTTTGTTTCATCTGAGTATATTTGCTTGAAAGATTGTTTGTTTTGTTATGTTTGATAATGCCCTTGTTAGGCTATTTGTTTTGTTTTTGTTTCTATTCATATTTCTTTTTTTATAGACTGTTGTTTGCCTTTTTTGCTTAATTTTATTATGTATTTTTTGTAAGCTTGTTGATTGTTTTATTTTATTATGTTTGTTTGATTGTTGTTTTTGTTTTGTTTTTTGCTTTGTTTAATTATGTATTTCTTTGTTAGACTGCTGTTTGATTTGTTTCAGTTGATTAAGTATTTGTATGCCAGACTATTGTTTGTTTTGATTTGTTTGATTATGTATTTTTGTTAGATTGTCATCTATCTCGTGTTAGGTTTAGTTTAAGTATGCTACCTGTTTACAAATACTTTACTATTTAACAACAACTGAATTGCTCGACCAAGCAGGATGCCCTTTTTGGGCATCTGAATTTGACTATCTATGAAACAGATTCTCTGCTTCCAAGAGAATAAATAAACAAAGTGGATGGAAAATAAATAATATATACATGAGGAGAAAAAACAAGTTTACTGGCTTCATTTCTCCTGTAGTCTATAATTAAACTGCTCTCTGCTATTTTCATGGGACATTAAGTAGAGTCACGTGATCATTATTATCGTCATCCAGACACAGATGAACAAACACATGGAAATGCATGCTGGCAGACATGTGCTCATAGACATAATAAAAGACTAGGGTGTACAATACATACACTCTCATAATCTTTCGCTCGCTCTCTTTCTCCTCCTCTCTCTCTCTCTCTATTATTCTCTCTCTTGGAGTCACTCTCTCTTTCAAACACACAAACCTATAAGACAAACGACTGCGCACTAAGATGAGAGATGGTATTACATTTTGCAGAGCACCTGCCATAACGCAGTGATTTAAAAAACACTGAGAGCAACAATATCAGAGCAAAAAAATATTTGTTATGGGAGAATATAAAAACATGGAGCTGCAGGACCGCATTGTACCACCCGCTCCAAAAAAAAAACAAAAAAACAGCACATCTTCCCTCTGAGGATGCATGAAAGAATCCAAACCTTAACAATGCCCTCTCCCATACGTAATCTTGTCTGCGCCTATCCGTTACCAAGAAACATCCCCCCGAGACCCTGCCGTTATTAATAGTCTTATTCATTAAATATTACTCTTTGTGAAAAGGGTAGCATAATACTGGCCTGGAGACAGAAGCCCAGATCCAGGGGTAAGCCGAATTAATTTTCTGGAGCAAACGCCCCGATTTTGCAAATGACATTCTGTACCGTTAACATTTTAAATGTGAAACAAACGGCGCTCAACACAATTTAACCTAAATGCACTGAGAGATGTGGCTCTATGTGAAGTGCTCACCAAAACAAAGGTCAGTCCCGTGCCACGGCTGGCCTGAGCACAATCCCAATGCTGTCAATCTCCATGAAGGTGATTTACCACCTATAACATTCAAACAAATTTACTTTCAGCAATTAGTTAAAGAGCATTAAATATTAGCACTTGCGTTTTAACATAACGACATATATATATATATATATATATATATATATAATTATGACACATACATATATAGATAAGTGCTGTCAAATGATTAATCACAATTAATGTAATATTTAATGTATATTTATCATGTTATCTTATATAAATACAGACATGCATGTACATAAATTTGCTATGTATTTTGCCATTTATATATTAAATGTTTTTACATATGATATAACTTATATGAATATAATATGCAAACTCATATGTATTTTTATATAATAAATAATTTAAAAAATACATGCTGTATGTGTATCTTTATATATAATATATATATATATATATATATATATAAGCATAATAGAATAGAATAGAACAGAATTATTTCTAAAGCATTACGTGACACTGAATGATCCAAAAAAAAGAAAACTCTGCCATCATATGTATATATATATTACGATATTATTTCATGGCGTAATTACCTAAAATATGACAACATAACCTATAAATAAACTAATTTATTATAAAAAACATAAATATAAAAAAACATTTACAATCTCTCACCGTCTCTCTCGCTCTCTCTCTCTACCGTAGATATATATATATATATATATATTATGGTATTATTTCATGGTGTAATTACCTAAAATATGACAACATAACCTATAAATAAATAAATTTA